>AVPN01000128.1:65934-77944 GCA_000695325.1 Pleurobrachia bachei | reverse complement strand
TAAACTACAGCTACCTTCTCCCAGCGGCGCGCTGGGAGAAAGGTATCTGAAATAACGCGCCACTGGCAAGAGTTTATGCATCATGTGTTTTTGTTCTATTTTCACTGCTGGCAGTGTGACTGTGGAGTTTTGTCTTTTCTTTGTTTTTGGTATTGAGATGGCAGGTAATGACAATTCATGCAATACAGCCCCTCTCCCTTCACCTGTTGACACTACCCAAACCAAACACTTTCCTCCTATAATAGCATGCGGATTGCGGGCCACAGGACCGGTCTAACACCACTTCTCTCCCACATCCCCAAAATCCCTCGTTTTCTACCCGTCCAACCACCTTATACACCACATTTCACCCATAGACCCTTTTAAACTAAATTCCTCCTATCCCACAGGGTCGATCCAAGATGGTGGCAGGTACTCTTCGACTGGACTACACGGATATCACAACAGAATGCAACTCAGCCCTACGTCCCATCTGCTCCTACGAGAACCCCCACCTAGTACGGGCATTGTACCAGCTCTCTCTGAGGTTGTCTACGGTGGTTTCGAAACACCTTCGGGTTCTATACGCTACCCGGGGTCCCCTGCAGACCGTTATGAAGCCACTTATTGTACAGGTATGTGTATCTTTTAACGATCAAGTGGAGAAACAGTTGTTTAATTTGATTGGCCAAGAAGTTTTATTTATCCTCCTATTTTACATGACCCTTACTAATTGTACTCCGGTATTTCAGGTCAAAGAAGATATATCAGAGGACGGTGCACTACTTCTAAACCTCCGACCAGTCGCATCCTACCGATTTATTTTCTACTCCTGTCTCGTCGTCTTCCTTTCCTATCTGTGCTCCGTGAACCCCCTTCTAGTGGTGGCATATTTTGGACTTGTTATTGGAGCGGTGGCATTTGCATCAAGTATTGTTACACCCAACTGAAAGGCTTACTGTAATAACCTGGTGTTGGTGACTGGTGAGATATGGAACTGAGCTTGAGCCACCGAGAGACTAGGCTCATGCCAAGCGAGAGAGGCTGAGAGAGTGTGTGATAGAGGGAGAGAGAGATAGCGAGAGAACGATGCATTGTGTGCATTATGATTACTGTCACACCTGACACTTTCAGTTCCAGTGACAGTCAAGTTTTACCTTTTTAAACTTTCCTTGCTAAAAATTAAAATAAATTGTTTCCCAGTGACTACTGACTCTCTTGTTATGTTATGTGTTCAAATATATTGTCGAATAAAAGCAGACCTCTACATCGATGGGTTTCAAAGTGTTTTGAAATTACAATGCAGGTCGGTCAGGCGGTATTGGGTGAAACAAGGCTACGATACGCGCGATTTTATTGTAAAGACGCTGCTTCGTGAAACGCGCTCACAATTAAAAGTCATGTCGCGCGCATGATAAATCCGTCGCGTCGGGAATCTTGTTCAACTCAGATGACAGATTTTTAAAATCCGGCTGATTTTGACGTGTCGACTTAAAATCTCGGTGTTCTGAGTGCTCAGAGGACAGTGCTGTGTGTCCGAATTTGCGGTTTTATTGCTTTGAATAATCTCTCAATTATTCTTTGAAATTAAGCTTTGTTTGATCTGTTATTTTTGACATGCGTCTCCCAGCTTCGTCCCTAAAAAACCCACCTGAGTCTGTTTTGGACCCAATTTTGCTTCTAAAATGGAATGTTATAACTAAAGATAGTTTGTACAGTAATCTTTAACACACTTTTAGGACCTATGGGCTCTGTTGCCCCACTAACTACATTCGACTCGACTAAACCACACTGCGGAATCTGCTGGAAACAATTCGCCTCTAAAAATGGGTTATATATCCACAGGCGTGTACACACTAAAGAGCGACCCTACACATGTACACTTTGTTCCAAAACTTTCACTCAGAAAAGCTCTCTGAACACTCACATGATTCTCCACTCGGGGGTGAAGAACTTTATGTGTATCTACTGCGGTAAGCGCTTTGCCCTTAAAATGTACAAAACAACACACGAGAAAACGTGTAAGCAGAAGGGTAACGGTGTGAAAATGGAAAACTCGGTGGAACGAGTAACAGCACCGGATCAGGGGGTAACTCGACAAACATCAACTACAACAATCACCACTACATCGTCAACAAGCACTGCCCACCATGTAAAACAATTCGTTTAACTGCCAGATCTACACGACAGGAGTCTAGGGTCTTTGTGTAATAACAGTAGGTTTGGTGAGGTCAATGTGAGTGGCCCCCCTGGTAAACCCTTCCGGTGTAGGTTGTGTGGGAACACTTATTCCCAGAAAGGAACCCTAAAAACACATCTTCTCCTCCATTCTGGTGTTAAGAACTTTCACTGTGATTGGTGTGGAAAGAGCTTTGCCTTGAAATTGTATAAAAAGACACACGAAGAGAGGTGTAAGAAGAAGATATTGGAACGGAGCACCACGGTATCAGGTGGGGGAGGGGGTGGGGGTCCGAGGGCCGTACCTCCAACTTTTGCAACACTTCTCCCCAGGACAGGGGGTCCTGACACATTTATGATCGACATCGCTCAACTAATATCATCGTAGAGTGAAAATATACCAGATATGTTATCGTGTTGTGTGATTATCGTGTGTGATTTTATTAAAAGTATGAGAGAGAGCTATTATATTATATTAATGTGTATTTTCTGCTGACTTGTGAAGGTAAACTTGTTTACTAATTGATTGATTTTTCGAACATAATATACTTTTGCGAAATAATTGTGTGTTTTTTATATTGATCTTGATCATCTGCATCCTTTTCCGGCCCCAATGATTCAATCCATTCCTTCAACTCCTTACAACTTACAACTTAACCTCACAATTCACATAATGTCTTTTTCCCCTTCCTATCATCCCTCCCCTTCAATCCCCTTTCCTTTCTCCCCTCCTATCAGTTATCACCCTCCATCTCCTCTCCCCCCTCAAATCACCCCTCCCAATGATAGGAAGATGGGTGTGACCTGGGTGGAAGAGTACCAGGCTGTGGAGAGAACCGGGGACAATATTATGGAGAGGATTACAGAGCGAAACAGACTCCTCTCTGCTGGGGGAGACGCTCTCAAGGTTGTTAAGTAGTAGGGTTATTATTTATTATTATTATTATCAAGGTTGTCAAAACGGTGTTATTGTTTTGGGCACTTTGAGTTTAGCAGTACTATTCCAGCAGTGTTATTGGTGGACTTGGCAGTATTATTTTAGCTTTAATTTGGGGTTATTAATATGGGTGATTTAGATTTCTATTTCTTCCAATATAGGCTAACCGTCCCCCTCATATTTTAGATAACTGCGGAGATCAGAGTGTCCCAGAACAACTTCAATTTCGACCTTACCGCCCTCCAGAGAGAATTGAAAAAGGACAAAGATGCAAAAAACATGTAAGTTTGGGATATAATCACAATTTAAGTAGAATTACACAAAATCACAGACTCTCTTTTTTTAAGTAAAAAATGTCCAAAAATGTCTTTTTGAAAGTTCTCACAATTCATTATCATGTGGTATACAGTTCTCACTCTTCACTCTTGGTTCCAGTTCTTACTTCTTCTTCTTTGTAGTATAGACGGTATGGTTGGAGGACCCCTCACACATATCCCCACCACACACCGGAGCGGGACTAGAACAAGCCCTGTGTCGCTGCGTATACCCACTTCTCTTGGCCATATCACAAAAACACATCCACTCACCCCACTCTGTCCAACTGCCATGTACTGTCGTACAACACTCTTCATCACACTGCCTCTCCTCATAATCCTCATCTTCAGGACATTGCTGTCCGTAACAGGATGGTTCCGGTGCTGTACAGTTCCTCTCCCGTCCCTGGATACCAGTCCCGTTGTCATGGTTACAGCTACACTCGCTCCACTCGCCCCACTCGGCCCAACCACCGTGAACCATCTCGCAACACTCGTCATCACATCCCACAGTTCGGACCGCGTCACCCTCGCAGTACTTACCGTAACAGCTCACGGAGGGGTTGTCACATCTTCTAAATTGGGTCATGTTTCCAGTTCCAGTTGTGTAATCACACCCGCACACACCCTCCCATTCGCCCCAACCACCGTCTTGTGTTTGGCAACACTCGGTGTTCTCACAGGGGAATCTGCCTGTCGCGTTACCCTCGCACGGGGCACCAAGGCATGACGGTTCGGGGTTATTACAGGATCTCACTCTTGCCACGGTGGCAGTCCCAGTGGTGTAGTCGCACTCGCATCCACCCAGATCCTCCCAGTCACTCCAAACCCCATCCACGGTCTGACAACATTCCCCTTCTTCACACGCCCGGGACTCACTAATATACCCGTCACAGGGGGCACCATTGCACTTCGGAGCGGGGGAGTCACACTGCCTCGTCCACTCTTGTGTTCCTGCCCCTGCTGTGTAGTTGCAGGAACATCCACCCTGTTTAACCCACTCACCCCATCCTCCATCTTGTTGGATGCAACACTCATCATTACACTCTCCAATCTCAGTGTTGTCACCCTCGCACGTGCTCCCACCACATTCCGGTGCGGGGTTATTGCATTCCCGGGTTCTTTTCACCTCCCCTGTGCCAGCCGTGTGGTTACAGGAGCACAGACCAAATTGGCTCCATTCACTCCAGCCACCGTCAAGGCGGTCACAGGCCGGGGAGGTAAGGGCTCCTTGGAGAAGGAGGAGAAAGGGTAGTAGGTAAAGATTCATTGCTAATGGAAATGTGGGGTTAGTTTGTGTGGTACACCCAGCACCTTATTTGAAAAATGGAGAACGGCGTTCTCGCTTTTATGAAAAGAACGCTCTGTGAGAGTTTAGCAGATCAAGGATTCAATAAAAGTTATGGATTAGTGCACTACGGGCTTCAGCAATCAGCTACTGTTATATTAAAGCGAGCAGATATTTAGCAATCGAAAAATGAGCCATTTTATGATCTGTTCCAGCTATTTATTTTGGTGGTAGGAATAAAAAATTTGGTCGTTGAGAAGCCACATTCCATTGCAGTATAATATTTGACAAACTTTTATATCCAAGTCATCTAAGTACTCAACGCTTTATTATTTACAATCTTTGGTTTAGAAATATGCCAATAACATTTTGATAACATATTTTTCTCCCTGATCTAATACTTGACTTGCTCATACCCTCAACTTCTTCTCTTTGTCTCGGGTTCTCTTGGTGTCGTGCTCCCCTCATGTAATATGTACTCCATTCGTTTCACACAAAAAAACTCATCAAAATAGTCACCCTTGAGCGCTTACCAGCGCAGTGAAATCCACAATAACTAATTTTACGTTCCTCCAGCTGATTAAGTTTAAACAACCCTTATTCCCCCTCAGTTCACCGAAGGAGTACGAAAGACGTACCAACATGTTAAACGAGGCAAAGATCCGAAAAGAGCAGATAACCAAAGCCTTTGAAGAGGGGACAAAATCCTCGTTCCGCGGTGGGGGTGGTGTAGTTAATAGGGCTTACGAAGAGAATGAGAGGACACAGGGTTATTCGAATTCAGAACTTATTCAGCAGCACCGATCCGCTATTGAGGGTACGTGAACACACTGTAAAGAGGTAGTTGGTAGTTTGTTGGGTGAACACTGAACACTGAACAGTGAACACACTGTCAAACAAGAGGTTCAGTCGGACATACCGCGTTCCCCAATTTATCGGGCGAAGCCCTTTCCCTTGAGCATCCCGGTATCGGGGTCCGACTGTAGTTTTTTGCGTTAAAATTTTGTTTTGATCGGTGTTTCGTTTTAGAGATGTAACAGAATGTGTCACGTGTCACGTGTTTTATGATTTTTTTCCTGTTTTCAATTTAAACCTTCCTCACACAGAACAAGACCAGGGTTTGTCCCGTATATCGGAGATTGTTAAACGACAAAAACAAATCGGCCTGGCTATGGGCGATGAAATTGACGGTCAAAATGGTAAGTTGGGGTAGGGGTTAGTTGGGGTAGGATGGGGGTATATTCGGTGTTGAAGGTGAGGTGTGATCATTGCACAAAAATATTTAGCTCCTAATTTGCTTGTTTTCTTTTTTCACTAGACCGGAAATATCGCTTCACTGGTACATCACACCATGATATCGCGTCGCTTCTTAGTTTATTATTCTTCCTTGTACCTTCCAACCCTCCCTTGCCTTATTGACCCGATTTCCGGGAGTAGACTCTACTACTGACTCAGTAGGGGGACTCACGTAGGGTTAGAACATAACAGCCCCCTCCCCCTGTTTCAGAGCTGTTAGATGAGATCCAGGAGAAAACTGACGCGACAAATTCCCGAATACAGCGACAAAATCGAGCTATTGGTCACGTATCCAGCCGGGAAGGGAGCCTCTGTGGTATGTACTACAGGGGGTGGGGGGGTAATTCCTTGTATTTATAATAATGTGTCCCCTTTTGTTATGTGTTACGTTTTAACTTCTGACCGACAGACATGACAGAACACTTTATTGCCCTTGTATGTTAGGGCCCATCTTTTCATATCCTCTAGCACCACAGTACCACACCCACCCTCACATCCCATTCTCATTCTGATACACAGTTCCCAAATACTAACACAATTCCCTTCCCCCTGTAGCTCTAGGATGACAGATAGTGTTGCAGTAGAGGTGATTCCACAACACATCACAACCCTCTCCGCTCCATGCCAACCACTACAAACCACCCCAGCGGTACCTAGCAATGAAGAGCCCCCCGATATCTGGGAGTTATGCAGTCCTGCTGCTTCTATTATAGACGTTGACACCACCCCGCCATCCCCTATATCCTTGGTTGGAGATGATAGGAAGGGAAAGAGAAGGAAAAGGAAGGGACCCGTTAGGTATGAATGCAGTGCACCGGGCTGTGGTAAATCATACCCTAAACCCTCCCAACTGTCATACCACATAGACACAGTTCACCTGAATTTGAAGTGGTTCACGTGCATCTACAAGAATTGTAACAGGTCATTTTACCATCCCTCCCAAATGAAGCGGCATCTCCGAACCCATGGACCGAGATCTCACCGGTGTGATCTGTGTTATAACAGTTACAGTACTGCTACAAACCTCCGGATTCACCAACGGAAATGTCGCCTGCTTCTCATGTGTTCGGTGTGCGGTGAGACCTTTCTGACGGCTTCGGACATTCAGAAACATCGGCAGAGCCATTGTGTGTATCTGAAATGTATATACAAGGATTGTTATGATCACCTAGCGGTGGAGCACTTTAGATCACATTTAGCACAGCACAAGGGAGGGTTTAAGTGTCCGCTGTGTAGTCATGTATATGTGCTACAGGAGTCACTAGAGGGACACTTGAAAAGTGATCATAAAACTGAGGTCTTTACTTCACCACCCGAGTGTGTGAATGATGTGGATGTGAGGGGGTGGTTAAAGGCGCTATTCTCTAGTTGTAATCAAGAGGGAGAGTTAGATTTTGGGGAAGATCTGTTTGTAGATCAGAGTGGTGATCCTACTGGAGATGTGGTTACCACGGGAATTGAAGATATTGAAACCACCGGAATTGAAGATGCGGTTTCTGAGGTTACCACGGTTACTGGAGATGCGGTTACCACGGTTACAGAAAATACTGTTCCTGGAGATGCGGTTACCACGGTCACTGGAGATGTGGTTACCACGGTTACTGGCGATGTGGTTACCACGGTTACTGGAGATGCGGTTACCACGGTTGCTGGAGATGCGGTTACCGCGGTTACTGGAGATGCGGTTACTAACACAACTCCCTTCCTAATACTAACAAAACTCTCTTCCCTGTCTCGCTCTAGGATGACAGATAGTGTTGCAGTAGAGGTGATACCTCAGCACATCACAACCCTCTCCGCTCCTTGCCAACCACTACAAACCACCCCAGAACTGCCTAGCAACGAGGAGCCCCCTGATATCTGGGAATTATGTAGTCCTGCTGCCTCTATTATAGACGTTGATACCACTCCACCATCCCCTATTACCTTAGTTGGAGAGGACAGGAAGGGAAAGAGAAGGAAAAGGAAGGGACCCGTTAGGTATGAATGCAGTGCACCGGGCTGTGGTAAATCATACCCTAAACCCTCCCAACTGTCATACCACATAGACACAGTTCACCTGAATTTGAAGTGGTTCACGTGCATCTACAAGAATTGTAACAGGTCATTTTACCATCCCTCCCAAATGAAGCGGCATCTCCGAACCCATGGACCGAGATCTCACCGGTGTGATCTGTGTTATAACAGTTACAGTACTGCTACAAACCTCCGGATTCACCAACGGAAATGTCGCCTGCTTCTCATGTGTTCGGTGTGCGGTGAGACCTTTCTGACGGCTTCGGACATTCAGAAACATCGGCAGAGCCATTGTGTGTATCTGAAATGTATATACAAGGATTGTTATGATCACCTAGCGGTGGAGCACTTTAGATCACATTTAGCACAGCACAAGGGAGGGTTTAAGTGTCCGCTGTGTAGTCATGTATATGTGTTACAGGAGTCACTAGAGGGACACTTGAAAAGTGATCATAAAACTGAGGTCTTTACTTCACCACCCGAGTGTGTGAATGATGTGGATGTGAGGGGGTGGTTAAAGGCGCTATTCTCTAGCTGTAATCAAGAGGGAGAGTTAGATTTTGGGGAAGATCTGTTTGTAGATCAGAGTGGTGATCCTACTGGAGATGTGGTTACCACGGGAATTGAAGATATTGAAACCACCGGAATTGAAGATGCGGTTTCTGAGGTTACCACGGTTACTGGAGATGCGGTTACTATGGTTTCTGACGATTTGGTTACTGAAGTCACAACCGTGACTACAGTTTGTACTAAAAGAAGGGCCACAAGAGCTCGGTCATCTAAAAAGAAGGCAACCAAATTAACCGAAACAGCCACCTCTTCTACCCCAAGACCTCGATCGTCCAAAAAGAAGTCAGTTAAACTGACAGAACCGACATCTTCTTCTTCTGCAGCTATCCAGCCGGAGCTCAATCACATGTTATACAGATGTCCTGAGCAGGGCTGCGATTACTCCACATCGACCCCTCGGTGGCTAACCAAACACAAACTAAAACACACCCGCTCCCTTAAATGTGATAAATGTGACAAAACAATGGCAGATAAATGGAGCCTAACCCTTCACTCTCGTACCCATGAAAAGAGTCAAGCCCAATTTTCCTGTCAGTATTGTACCAAGGTGTTCCCGTCACAGAGCCGTCTATCCCAACACTGTCAGAGCTATCACCCCGAGTCCCGGGTTTGGACCTGCGAGGAGTGCGGGGACGCATTTTCAACCAACAAACGGTTACTGCTACACTACCGAAAACATCTGACCAGTGGTTTGGGGGACTGACAGGATGGCGCGGGAAGGTGGAATCGGGGAACTGAGCGCAGATTAACGCGCAACTGCAGCGCGCGTTATTTTTGAGACATTGAGCTTCCATTTTCAACCACATATAACAGTGCGTGGAGCTGCTGTGCTCTGTGTTCGCAAATATTGCAGTGCAATGACACATTCACAGACTGCTGGTTAATGTCAAAAAAAGCTGCAAATCTAAATTAGAGGGCCAGCGTTATAAGGAGTTTAATTTGTATTGTGGCTGTGATTTATAAAACAACGCCATATATTCATTTTAAAATGTTTGAGTTTCAATGTTTACGTGATGACTGACAGACAGAGAACTACTTCATTATTGTGTATCTAGATCTCTATTTCTATCTTTAAAACTCCATGATCTCGACAGTGCAACCATGATGACCAGAACAGTATTCCCCGGTCGAGAAGATCGACCCCCAACCCTAACCTCCACCAAACTTGGACCCTGGGAGATATCATCCCAACAGTGCCACATTCTACGAACCACTTGCAGATGTACCGGGGCTACTATCAAGTGTAACCATTGCACATATTCAGAATCTCTTGAACTACCCGATTTGCCTGAAATGACTTTTGATCGAAACTGGCTGGTTCTCCGTCATTCTCTCAGCGGGAAGGAGATAAAGTTAAACACTCTAGACGCGTTAAAGATGGTAGATGCTCACAATGACCGTGTGAAAGTGAGTTATGCGAATGAGTGGCTGGAGACACGGCAGAATAGCGAGCACATCAATAACACTGTTAAACCCTTTGATTGGACCTTTACAACAGCCTATACTGGCAGTATTGGGGATGGTGTGAGGGTGATGGAGACTGAGGAGCAGCCTGATAAGGAGAAACTACTCCGTCGTGATCAGATATTGTATCACACCGAGGTGGTCCTATTTGAGGATGAATTAGCAGATAATGGGTGCAGTAAACTGGTTGTTAAGTGCCGTGTTATGCCATCATTTCTCCTCATTCTACTCCGACAGTATCTGCGTGTTGATAAAGTCATGTATCGGGTTCAGGAGACTAGGATCTACGCGGAGAGAGACTGGGATTATGCGATTAGGGAGGTTACGGTGAAGGAGGCGGGGTATAGTGAAGTTGAGGGACTGGGTAATGTGCTCCTATTTGATGAGTGGGCTATTGGACAACATCTTCCAGTTACTAAATGTGTGAGGGAGAGATTGGACTTTGGGAAGTGGTGATAGTGTAATATTGTTCTTAATTTTCTTACAAAGTTTTAACAACGTGGTGACGTTCTATATTGTCTTTGTGTCTGTTTCTTTTCCCAACTAAAGTTCCCTACCTTATTCACTCTAATTTCATATTCAACAAACTCTATCCCCTCACTGCTTCCCTTTCCCTTCCCCTGACCGTATCTGTTTTCCCATATTTAACCCTCTCTATTCCCCCTCCCCTCGCGGTCTCAGTTTCCCATATTTAACCCTATCTCTTTTCGCAGGATACTGGATCACAATACTACTCCTATTTGTGGCAATCGTGGGCGTCATCATGTGGAAAATAGCCTGATGAGATATATAAGACGAGAAGAAAGACCTCGGAAATGGCAGGAGCGGGACTCCACTTTTCGGACGTGTTTGTTGAACTTTTGTGTGCGATGTATCACGTATGATTTGTAAAGGAGAGAATTGTGATAAAATTAGTAGATGATCTGAATTGTACATGTCAGATTGAATAAGATAGATTCTTTGAAGAAAGTGGTCAGCTATTTTAGATGCAAGACCTGTCAATTGAATGATTGAAGCGGCGCGAGAGAGTGAGAGAGATGAGTGTGGTACATTAGTCAAGGACTTTGCTTTTGACTTCGCATGTGACCTCTTTGGGAACTTCGAAGAACTTAAATCAAAATTAACTATTTTGTTTTCGAGTGGATATATTGATGTGTAATTATGTCTGTTTTTAAACCATTTGAATGAGCCTTTTTGTACCCCACTAACCCTTGCGTTTTGTAATTGTCCATAGGGGGTATGTTGCCTTGTTCGACCCTCCTTCCCCGCGGTATATTGGTACCAAGTGCAGCATGGTTTAATAATTGTGCAGGGCCAACTAAGGTCTAGATGGAGATGGAGACAGCGGCTTAACAAACAATTCACTAATTCAGGGTGCTCGCCATTGTTTAATCAGCCCTTTACCTCTCTCGTGTTTGAAGTGGCCGTGTCTCGGTATAATAGGTCACTTTTAGTGAGCACTGGTTGTTTATTTCACCCCTGACATTTGGTGAGGCATTGATAATATACCTTACCTTACATGTAACTATGTGTCTGCCACCCGATTTGAATGTTGAAACTTATATGTGATGTGTTGTTTGTTATGTTCTAACCGTCCTGCGAAACAGGGTCTGTGTTGTTTGTTGACCGACACAATTGAGTACACTAAATAGGGAACCCACAGTACACGGTGACACTGAATGTACTGCGTAATAATTTAGAACAGCGGGCAGCAGTATAATGTACAGAATATGTGTACCGTACCGCGTACGTAGTACAAAGTGTGTGTGACACACTGTGTGTACTGTGTTAGTACTACACAGTACACAGTACACAAATGTACAATTTGCGCGCGGAAGTTTCATCAAAACCGTGATCGCGCGTGACAGTCACCACGTGATTGACAAGTGTCTTCTGTGACGGGTGACCCAATTAAGTCGCGTTTTTTATTTAAGCGACAGGGGGGGTCTTTTTGACCTTTTTTCAAAT
>AVPN01000128.1:21660-36745 GCA_000695325.1 Pleurobrachia bachei | reverse complement strand
GTCTCTCTCTCTCGCCCTCTCTCTCTCTCTCTCTCTCTCTCTCTATCTCACTATTTCTCTCTCTCTCTCACTCCCTTTCATCATTCACCGCTCTTTGCAGGCAGGCGCTAAAAGCAAACGATCCTGGCACTCTCAACATGGTACTCCAGTATGTACAGGTTAGTACTAAACACAGTTATAGTGGAAACACGTCACGTAGACATGGCTTACTAAACACAATTTAGTACCGCACAACTTACTGTACCACATAGTAGTGGTACCAACTCTGAAGCATTGGCAAATGATTCATGACACCTTCCTTTAGGTTGGCCAGCCGGAGCTCAGTGAGCACATGATGAGGTTGAGAGCAGACATGACCAGTAACCACCATGCCCCTGCTTCCCAACTTATTGCACCTCTAATCGAGAAATTCTTTGTAGGGTAAGTTGGGAATCAACTGTTTATACTTGCAGTAGTTATTGTAGTGTCAGGAATCAGCTGTTTAGTTTCTACAGCAAATTCATGTTCCACTGAAACTGTTAGTGATCCGTGACTACCGAAACCAAATCACAGAGCGTGATGTGATCCACACAACCGCGACTAACACATACCACTGCTGCAGGTACCTGTCAAGTGATGTGATATTGTTTCTATTTGATCAGTGTGTAATTGGCAAGGATGTGTCCTCTTACAACCCTCTATTCTCCTACACTGCATCAATATTGTGCTTGTGTGGGGCTGCAATTTCTCAATGCAATAATGTAAGATATCTTTTTATTTCCTTACAATTTGTCATCTGTATCTGGCGATTCAATAAAACATGATCAGTCAATGATCAATCCGAGGTTTTACTTTAGTAAAATTTTAAGTAATTCATCCTAGCTACGTGAAACTGACACTGTTTAGAACTACAATTTAATAGATCCGAGACCGATCGCAATATACCTCCCGGCTCCGTGAAACTATTGATTGAGTAGTATGAGTTTCCACTCTCCAACTATCGACCGAATGATTAGATTTCTGATTGAATCATATTGATATCACAACAGTTTCAGATTCTTCAAATAATATCAGAAATATCAATGATGAGACCTGTTCAGGATTGAATTGGATATCAGACATTTATGACAGATTATTTGTCCAGTTTATTCGCTGATGAATCGAGTTTTTTGCTTTTGATGCAATCCAGCTGACAAATAAACAATTCTATAGATATAATTTTTCCTTGCCCATCGCACTTATATTACAAATATTTGTATTTAAGGAGAGTTAGAAATTAGAATACAACAAAGATGATTTAGAACTCTTCCCCCATCTGCAGGTATCATCGGCCCTATCTCACATGGAACAAAGAGGCCAGTCAATAACTCAGCGGCAACTCCAGGGGTTTATCCAAGTTCACTATTTGGACTCCCTCTCTACCCAGCTGTCAACAAAGCCCACCCGAGTTCATTTTAATAGTAAACCAGTTATCGTGGGAGAGGAGGGAAGGGAGACAGCTGACAGCAGACGGTCAGTAGTTTCATTCATCATTGTTGTATACAGTGGATTCTCTTCACTTGTGTTCTTTTCTCCTCAATTCTATTCATGGTTATGGTTGGTTCTCATTATTATATGAGATCATTATGCCAAAAACTAACAGAAATTAGTTGGCTGGAAAGGTGACCACTTTTGTTGTCAAACTGACACCTTTGCCCGGCCCGGGTTACGGATATCATCGATAGGGAAATCAGGGAGTTTGAGAGGAAAGAAAGAAAGAAAGTCTCCCTGGGTCAGCCAAATGTAATGGTAGCCGCCAGTTCAGCTCTCGTGTCCCTCATCAAAAAGGATCCAAGCACCGTGTTCGTTCTGCACCAGTTCCTAAACCAGCCACTCCCGCCGGCTCTAAGGGCATCACTCTGGGAGGCGATTCTGGGGTTGGATGAGGTTGCTAATTCGTATAGGGAGGCAGTGAGAGATAAACCTTATTCGGTGCTGTCGCCTCAAGAGGATACTATTAGGGACAAGGCAAAGGGGTTTCTAAAAGGTGTCCCAGGGTTTACTAACAGTGCCTTTCTTCATAGTCCGACTGGAACGTCACTACTTGTGAAATCACTCAGGTAAATATCTTTATTTTACTTCTTCTCCGTTTCCATCTTTCCATGTTATCCAAAAGTAAAGATCCAGCTTCCAGTCTATGTTTCCCATGATCTTTTCTGAAAACTAAAACACGTCTTGTTTCCAGTTACTGGCATATTCACGTTGGGAGACCGCTAGTTGACAGTGACTACAAACTAATATTGCCGATCATTGCACTTGGATGGCCTGACGACTCTCCTGAGTCGGTGGCCCGTGTTACAGCCTTACTGGGTGGAGTCTACAACTTGCAGTGAGTCCGGGAGGTTGGATTTTTGTTTGGTTGTGCCAGTGATGTTTAGTGTTTAGTTGATTGTGTAGTTCTGACCCGTACAGTGTGTACTTTATTCTGATTCTCAAGTAAGACAGCTACTAGCTAATGAGTTATTGATGTAGAGTGTGCTGTGTGACCGGGGAGAGTCAGAGTTTAGAGTCCTCCCACTACACGCTGACAAATGTTCATTGTTCCTCTGCTTTCCCTTTCTGTCTGCCTAAATCTCTCTCTCTCTCTCTCTTTCTCTTTTTCTCTATCTCCCTCTCTCTCTATCTCCCTCTCTCTCTCTCTCTCTCTCTCCCTCTATCCCTCTCTCTCTCACCCCTTTCATCATTCAACGCCCCGTTTACAGGCAGGCGCTAAAAGCAAACGATCCTGGCACTCTGAACATGGTACTCCAGTATGTCCAGGTGGGTGTGAGATTGCTAACTAAACGCAGTTCTTAGTTTACCACTAATGGAAACACAATAAACACAACTTAGTACCGCACAACTTACTGTACCACATAGTAGTGGTGACAAATCCCCGGCGTTGGCAAATGATTCATAACCCCTCATTATTACCCCCATGGCTCATAACCCCATTACGCCTCCTTTAGGTTGGCCAGCCGGAGCTCAGTGAGCACATAATGAGGTTGAGAGCGGACATGACCAGTAACCACCACGCCCCTGCTTCCCAACTTATTGCCCCTCTGATCGAGAAATTCTTCGTAGGGTAAGAATTGGGATCAACTGTCTAGTTCTGCAACAAAACCATCCAATAAATTTGTTCCGTAACTTTGGTCTACCGAACCCTCACAGAGCGCGATGTGATCCACACAACCGAGACTAACACATACCACTTCAGGTACCTGTCCAGTGATGTGATATTGTTTCTATTTGATCAGTGTGTAATTGGCAAGGATGTTTCTTCTTACAACCCGCTATTCTCCTACACTGCATCAATATTGTGCTTGTGTGGAGCAGCGATTTCTCAATGCAATAATGTAAGATATTTATTTTTGTATTTACTACAACTTTCCTTACAAAGAATTCAGTCAAGAATCAAGATCAGTCAATCCGAGTTTTTACTTAAGCTAAATTTATAGTAAGTCATCGAACTATCTTGAAACTGACACTGTTTAGAACTAAAATTTAATGGCTCGATAGCAATTGCTCCCCAGCTCCCTGAAACTATTGATTGGGTAGTATGAGTTTCATTCGAATCTATGCCCCCACAATCAACCGAATGATTAGATTTCCGATTGAATCATATTGATATCACAACAATTTCAGACCCTCCAAATAATATCAGACATTTATGACAGATTCGTTATCCAGTTTATTCGCTGATGAATCGAGTTTTTTGCTTTTTATGCAATCCAGCTGACAAATTACAGAATTCTGTTGATATTATCGAGTTACTAGATATCATTGCTCGACCCTCTCTCGGCTCTCTCTCGGCTCACCGCACTTACCAATATGGCAAAGGAGGGTCAGAACATAACAAAGGTTATAATTAAGAACTTTTTCCCTTTCGGCAGGTATCCTCGGCCCTATCCCACATGGAACAAAGAGGCCAGTCGATAACTCAGAGGCAACTCCAGGGGTTTATCCAGGTTCACTATCTGGATTCTCTTTCCACCCAGCTTTCAACAAAGCCCACCAGGGTTCATTTTAATAGTAAACCAGTTATCGTGGGAGAAGATGGGAGGGAGACAGCAGATAGCAGACGGTCAGTATGATTTCATTCCGTTTTACACAGGAGATTCTTTACAATTGTGTTTTTCTCCTCAATTCTATCCATGGTTATCTCGGATTTCTTTTCAGTTATTTACTCATTGTTACTCACTATTATTATCCTTGCAGACTCCTTAATGAAATTGAAGAGCTGAAGCGTAAGTTGGCAGAAGAGAAAAAACAGCGAAATGACAAGCACGTTGCACATAGGAATGAGATCGGAATGCTGAAAGCAGAAAACGAAGACCTCCGGAGACGGGTATGATGGGTTTTACCGTAATTTATTATAGGGCTCAGTGATAACTTGAGCCCTAACTGATATTATGTTATTAATATTCTCGAATAATAATACTTTATGTTACAGTTGAAGGCCGCCATAGCGACGCCTGCGGTTACCGTGGCAACGGCCGTGGTGCCACAATCAGAGGTCCCACCACCGACCCCTCCACCTGCTGCAGCGCTGCCACCGCAACCTGAAGAGGAGGGAGATGGTAGGTTACAACTATTAGTAACCGTGGTTACACCTCACTCTCTAATCGTCGCGTCCTTCCTACGTCTAGGGGTTTAGGGGAGATAATCCCGTTCTAGAACATGTCCCCACAACCGCCTTCCTACCAACCTATCCAGGGGTCCCCCTGGCCATTCAAGTTTCTGTTATTTTCTCTCTGACAGTGTTATAGATAGCGTGTCGTAATGATTGCCCTTCCCACGGCTCAGCTTACCACAATCCTGATTCTAGAATAATCCTTAAATCAGAAATAACCCCTTTGCCCTAAGGGGCGAGGGTGTCTTATACTAGCTCATGATAATATCCCCCTTGCCAAAAGGGTGATCCTTTTTGTCACCGCTCACCCACCTTCTTGCCCCTAGGTGACATAAGTGGACCACTGGTAGCTCCACTGCGACAGAAACAAGTCCAGAGTCTGTGGCTGGAGGTCGCTCGGAATGTCATGCAAAGAGTCAAGAGATTAGCATTCCGAGATCCTGTGCGGAAACGAGAACTGGATAGTCTTACTTTCCATCTCAATCGACAATACGAAGATGTGATTTGGTTTGGTTTGGTTTGGTTTGGTTTGGTTTGGTTTGGTTTGGTTTGGTTTGGTGGTTTACTTTTTTAATCCTTCGACAACTAACCTTTGACTCCCTTTTTAATTTCACCTAATGTAATTCCAGGACCGTGCCAGAGCGGAGATAGAATTGTTCGGAGAGGAGTTGCCTCCAGAGGCCTGGAACAACATAGAAGAGGAGGAATACTTTGATAAAATACACCAGATCGACTTAGTGGTTGAGAAATATGTGAGGGAGAGGGTTGAGACAGGGAAGGAGGAAAAGGAGAAAGAGCAGAAGAAAAAGTGAAGACGAATAAGATTATTACAGATTGGTTTGCGTTTTTGTGAAAGAATGAAACATGACTCCAGAGAATTCAGATATTTTTTAATTTGACTGATGTACAAAGTGCGTGTGTGTGATAACTGATAATGTGTAAATATTGAAATGTAATTGTTCAGAAGTTATTTATTTTTGAAAGACATAAACTTTTATAATTTTGTACAACTTTTTCCCTTTATTTCCTTTTTCTCCGAACGAATAAAGAAGAAAAGCTATACCGATTACCCAACTAAAGCAATGTGTATTTGTGCCATAGCTTACCGATCTCTAACCATGTTTATTAAATTCTCCTTGCCCCACCCCACCGTAGAATCTAATCGCATACCATCTCTCTCCGATCATATATATGCGATATTGTGTGTCAGAACAAGGGGGCTTTCATGTTGGTTTGTTTGTGATATATTCTGCATACGGTGGTTTTCCCTCTCTATTTCTCGTCATACCTCTCTTTCTCTCTCTGGTTCATACTCGACTTTGGGCTTTCAAAGGAAATTCCCGACAAAACATCTGTGACTCTGTGAGTAGTCGCTGGGAGACTTTCGGACATATGTGCCGTAGACGCTTTGGTGCCGCACAAATGCCTTTTTGTCGGGGAAATGTAAAGCCAAAAAGAAGACAGGTGTTCGGTTAGAATGAGAGACAGGGATAGGAGAGAGAGAGGTATACAGAGAAGTGACGGCAAGTCAGAGGACTTCTGTAATGACGTTTATTCAGTTAGTGGTTCCCCCGAAGTTGACTGATAGTTTGTAGAGCATGGAGGGGGCATTACAGGGTGGCATAATCAATTGATTTCAATTATCCAACACCGTCGCATAACCTTTTTCCCAATTTCTTTTTTTATCTTACCGCTTTCTCAATTCATAATTTTCCTCAAAAAATAGAACTCTCACCGAGCCTTAGATAATAATAATATGTCCTTTATCTTACGTGGCCTCAATAAACACGTCTATAAAGCTGTCAAAATTTATTAGTGTAAGTCGCAAGAGAAAACCAACGTTTATGGTACGGAATTGAGATAAAAGTAAGAAAAGAAAGAAAGATGTAAAATAGAGGGAGAGTGGAAGATGAAATCAGAGCAGAGAAGGGTGAAAGAAGGTGGATGTGTTTATCGAAATATTTTGCAGTCTTGCCCCTGCGGTACCTACACATTTACATTTTTTATCAAATCTCCTCACCTGTATAACTGTCTCTCTCTCTTTAGTCTTTCTCTCTCTCAGTGGGAGAGAGTGAGGGTCTCTCACTGAGACTCTCGCTCTCTCTCTATCCTCCTCTCTCACACATCTTTATTACATCAGAGTCTTGGGACACGTCAAGAATCGGGGTATTAGGATAATTTAGTAGGTTGGATTTGGCTGCATAATAACCCACGACTTCGGCGAGTACGCCCTAAATCAACTCAACCTCTTGTTCCCCGATTTCCCCAACACCAAATCTCCAACTCTCTCTGATAAATAGGATGACAACAAATCTCTCTCTGATCAGTAGGTAGGATGACGACGCCAGCGCGACGGCGGCTAATGCGCGACTTCAAGCGTCTCCAGCAGGACTCCCCTCCTGGGATCAGTGCCGTGCCGACCAACAACAACATCATGCTATGGAACGCGGTCATCTTCGGTCCTGCAGGTAGGGGCAACTCTTATTGGTTACCATGGTTACTAAACTCTTACCCTGGTTACCATGGTTATAAGACTTATCATGTGGGTTGTCTTGCGTCCTACACAGGGGTGTATCAGACTCTCTTGGCTAAACTAATAGGATATGACACGGGGGGATAAAAGGTCTGGTATTATATGTGCCCTCGGTCTATAACTTGATACACGCAGGCTTATAATATCCTGTCTCTTGAAATTAGGATACTTACTCATATCAATATCAAGTATCTGGTGGGTCGGGGTATCTGACACTTATTGGGTGCTTATTCCGACACTATAAATATTCAGACCTGAATATTTAGAGTGTCATATGAATCAGTATCACTCGGCACTCCCGAGTACCGAACCGCTGAAGCTTGAAGATTTCCATTGGGATGGGCTGGGAACTCTTCCAACTTCTCTTACACCCCCTTTTCTCCCATGCAGATACCCCATTTGAAGATGGTACGTTTCGTTTAACGATCGAGTTCACAGAGGAGTACCCTAACAAACCTCCAAGTGTAAAGTTTGTCAGTGTCATGTTCCATCCCAACGTCTATAATGATGGGAGTCTCTGTTTGGATATCCTGCAAAATAGGTGAGAGAATGACTAGGAGAGCCTTGGGAGAAGGAAATGTTGGGCTTATCAAAATCGGTTCTGGGATCAAATTCCACTAATATAAAGGGCCGGGATCAGGTTTCCTGAATTTTAGTGTACATACTAAATACTGTTTGTGTTCTTCGGAATGTGAAACAAGGATTGGTATTTTTGACGTGGATGTGATCTTATCAAAGTTTGTTTTGCCTTATTTTGTTGCCTTGGTATCACTTGCAATTTAGGCAAAAATGAACTCTAATGGATCCTTACTCATCTCTTCTAATGTATGCCTTCTAGCCTACTTTATGAGGCAAAAATATATCTCTCTCTTCTCTCTCCTCTCTTCTTCTTTTCCTCCAGATCTATCTCTATCTTTCTCTCAGTTCGGTGGTCCGCCGTGTTTCTCCTAAAAGGGTGGCATGGTAATTCACGGTAGAGTTAGTACGGGATAACATATTTAGCGAGTCTTGTTAGTAAAAAGAGAGACCCTTCTAGAAAATAGAATGATCCCACGGAGAAAGTCAGTCATAGAGATCTCACAGATTTTATAGTAGTCTCTATTTAAAAATCAACGAGATCTCTCTGACTTTCCTATCTTACTATATAATGCGAAAAGGGGTGAAACTTGATCCCCCCATGCATGTGATGAGGGGCCCGCTTTTTCCCGTCATCAGTTCAGATCACATCACCCCACATGCATGATCAGATCACCTCACCGAGAGTCAGATCCCCCACCCATGATCAATTGATCAAACCATCCAATTGAGGATCAGATCACCTCACCCCACTGTAGAAGATTGAAGGATCAGATCACCCCAGTTAGTATCAGATCCCAAATTTCACCCAGTAGTCCACAGTGCGTGATGAGATCCCCATATAGAGTAGAAAATAGGCAAAGATGTGACCACAGAGAAATTGAGATAGAAATGATGAGGGAAAGAGAGAGGGACAGAAACATAGCTAGAGACAAAGAGAGAAATATATTGAGAGAGAGACACATACAGAGATAAAGAGAGAGAGAGAGAGAGAGGCATGGAGAGACATAGAGAGAGACAGAGACAGAGAAAGATAGTGACAGAGACAGTGACAGAGAAAGTGAACGACGGGTCCAGTCCTTTTCGGCCGAAGGCCGAATTACATGGACTAGTAATAGTCTAACTACAATATAGTTTATAGCTGCACTAATATATCCACTAACATGCATCAGCACTCTCCTCGATACGTGACAAATTAAATGGAGGGGGAATGAATGGTCGAGAAGGGTCGCTCATCTTAATACACGGATCGGTAATCCTCTTTTTAGCCCAAAATACCCCTATCTCTCCTCTAGTGGACTACATCTCTCTCACCATCACTCTCTCCCCATTTCTTCTCTCCCCCACCCTTACTGAATACTGCTTGTACTCTCTCGCTCCATCCCTTCGCCCTCGTTCCCCAACCCCTTCACTAATTTCTAAATTTACCCTAAGGTGGAGTCCAACCTATGATGTCCAGGCTATACTGACATCCATCCAAAGTCTACTAGATGAACCTAACCCAAATAGTCCTGCTAACAGCCTGGCAGCACAGCTTTACATGGAAAACAGGTTAGTACTTAGTCGGGGGGGGGTGGGGGGGGGGTACTGGGGATGTTTGTAAGGGCTACGATTCGGACTATGAAAAGAATATTATATAATCGACTCAATTGCTCCTGGCCTAACCAAGTTTGGAACCAGATTTTCATCTCTATTTGGTGATTCTCTACAACACATCAATGCTGTCACTATCACAGTACAAATAATAACACCACCACCCCCTCCCCTAGGAGAGAGTACGAGAAGAAAGTCCATGAAATAGTGGAACAAAGTTGGGTGGCGATGGACACACTCGAGGAAGAGGACACGTCTTGAGAGAGAGAGATATACGTGAGATATCATCGACAAGCTTAGAGTATTAGATGGGGAATATATTACACATGCGTCTGACAACAATATAATATTACTGTAATATGTGTGAGGGGTGGTGTGATGTGAAGGACAATTTGACTAAGAAGAGAGAGAGAGAGAGAGAGAGAGAGAGAGAAAGTGATGTTCAAGCATTGTTGTTCTAAGTGCTCCATTTATAGGAGCTGATCTGCCGAAAAGATGGGGAGAATATTATTTGGGCTTTATCATTTGCTATCGTTAATTAATTAATTGTGTGCATGCACGGCTTGATTTGAGTCTGCGTGTGTCTCGCTATCTAGTGCCTCGCATTAACAATGAGCCCTGATAAAACTTTTAAAGAATAATATTACTCTTTTCTACATGTTTTTTTGATGTTTGAAATTATCAACCTAATTTTAGCAAAGTTTGTTTCTTTGTTTTGATGATTTCACCAATCCCCATGCCCTTTCCGAGACCCGATCTTTCTCTTTAGGATTCATTTTATTGAGTTGTGTTCTACTTTTAATATTCAATCCCCCTCCTATTGTACTCATGTTGCAGTTACACTGCTAATACTGATAGGATAGAGAGAGAACACGGTTACCATGACAGCCATTACTGTGAAATATTATCGCACCCTTAGTTTCCATTCATCCGCGGCACACGCTGCTCACCAACCCATGACATTGTCAGTTCGTTCGTCTGTACGTGGATCAGTGTGTGTGGACTGTGCGATCATGTACTGTATTGTGTGAGGTGTTATAGCTACTTGTTATATTTCTGATGCACTCCAAGTCCCATCTCTCACACTCATTCGTGGTCTCTCTCGCTCTATTTCTCTCCTTCTTATTTGTACTTAATATTTCAATTTCAATAATCACGCCATCTCGTCTTTGAAGAGGCTGGTTATTATTATTGAATTCTAGACTGACCCTCACGCATCAAACTAACTCGATGCAATGAGGATCAAAGGAAAAAGGGCGCTGATCACCCTAACAAAATAATACCATTGAACATTTAATAAACTAAGTATCATTTTAAACACTTTCCCCGATTCTCCTCTCTGGTCGGTAATCTATTGACCCATTACTCAATAAAGGGTATTATCGCACCTTGATCCTTGACTTGTACTTCTCTCCACAAAGTAGCACACTAACGTTATCCCAGGTATCTCTCTTTTGGCAATATATACCCCCTCGGCTCACTCTACCCCTAATAATAATGTCCAAACTCCCCGAATAAAGTCCTTCTCCCGATCCAAGTCCCCTAATTCTGTCCATCTAACCAATGAACTCTGTCTATGTAGGAATAGAACATGGGTGACGAGTTACCTCCTCATTTTAAACCCCTTTTCATCTCGGGAGGTGGTCAGAAAATCTACGACTGCGTCTGCGATGAACAGGTAATAACAGGATTGGAGAATAATTGTGATGTCTAATTCTAGGCAGTTTCGTAATTTCCGATTTCTGAGATTCCCTTATTTTCCATAGACCTTAAATTTCCATATCTCCACCCCAGGTTACCGAAGAAAACCCGTTCGTCCTCGTTCCAAAAGCCAAGATCATGGAAGATTTCCGGCTGAGGGCTGCTGTTTGTGATTTCCATCCCATCAAGAAACAGATATCAAGCTATCCTGGTGAGGACGTTCTGGTGATCTATGACCCAGATTTCAAGTACGGAGAGAACTTCT
This sequence comes from Pleurobrachia bachei, assembly GCA_000695325.1. Taxonomy (NCBI): domain Eukaryota; kingdom Metazoa; phylum Ctenophora; class Tentaculata; order Cydippida; family Pleurobrachiidae; genus Pleurobrachia; species Pleurobrachia bachei. The sequence goes on along the minus strand of AVPN01000128.1, from coordinate 25,447 downwards.
ATGTTTGTATCACAGAGGCGGGCAAGGAGGAATACTTGGCTTCTCGCCAAAAGAGTGCCGGCAGTGAGGGAGGTGAGGCAGGCGGTGAGGGAGGTGAGGGAGAGGAAGGGGTGGAGGAGGAGGAAGAGCAGTTTATTGCACTGGAGGATATCGTGTTGAAGGATCTACCCAGTACCCCGGCTCCATGGGCCCCAATGGGCTCAGAGACTGACCTAGAGGATGAAATTCTAACTACATCCCGTCCCACCATCTCATTCATGATCCAGAGGAAACGAAGGCTGTTCGGAGCTCCCACCCACTTTGAAGATCGTCATGTTGATGCAGCGAAAGATGCTTACATAGAGTGTACCTCATTCGAGGACAACACATTCGACCTCCACAGAAAGGAGCATGATACAGCGGTACAGAATGTTGCCGAGACATGTGAAATAGCATGTCAGACGGAGTGGAAGAAACCTAGGACTGCACTCAGTCAGTATGTGCCCCGGACACTACCTCAAGCTGAGCTGGATAAGATTAACAAGAGTAAGGAGTTGGCTGAGTTTGTAGGACGGGCATGCCCCAGGTTCAAGATGGCTCTACAGCAGAATGAGATCATGGATGTTTTCTCAGGTAAAGGTCTCCGTCTTTCTCTCCAAAATCCTCTGACACCAAATAAGCGTGCCCATAATCCCTCCAGCTACCCCAGATAATAAACCCCCTCCCCTCCTTCCATCTCCTCCTTTAGACACCTTTTCATCCCTCAGATGACTACAATGAGCTAGTTGATGTTGATGGGGTGTTTGGAAACAAGTCCGATAATAACCTGAAAGAGTACCAGTCATTTACTGATCTGGAGTTCAGCAAGAACAAAACTATCGCTCACATCGATTGGCATCCTTCCATCAAGGGTAGGTGTTTTTCAACCTGGGCCGGGTGGGTTAGGTGACAGGTGTTTCACAACTCATATAAATGATAAATAGAGACGTAATACGCACTTTCAATTTGAAAAATCAGATCCCTCATTCCCACAAAACATCACTTCTCAACATGTACACTTCCCGACAGGTATCGTTGCGGTGACCTACACAGAGAAACTAAAATACGATGATCGAGTTGACCTCTCCTCCCGTATCCTGATGACACCATCTCTCATCCTAATCTGGGGGTTCTCTGACCCTATCCACCCTCAACTAGTCCTGGAAGCTCCAGAGGATATATTGTGCTTCAAGTTCAATCCTACTGACCCTAATATTGTGGCAGCGGGCTGTATCAACGGACAGGTATGTTGTGAACCTGGTCAGTTAAACTATTATGTCTGTATGTAGAAACTGCAGAACTGGGAAACAAGATCAGGTTTGAAAATCAATTAATTCCTCAAATAAAACCACATTGACAAATATAATAAGCTAACTAAAATCTCCTTGACCTAGGTGGTAATGTGGGATATCAGTGCACACGAGGCAAGACTAAAGAATCACAAGAGTAACGGAGCAAGGGCCAACAAAACCCGAAGTGACATCTTCGATGTTGAATACCAACGATCTCCGGTATACTAAACACAATGATTTGTTGTTTTCTCAATATTTAATATCCAATTTGGATCCAAATTTCCAATTTGGACTCCAAATCCACATGTACATTATAACACCTGCTCCCTCCCTCTCAGATTGTCCACTACGCGGGTGTCTCCTCCATTGAGTCCTCCCACAAGATGGCCATAATGGACCTTCACTGGCTGCCAGACACCCTGGAAGTTGCCCGATTGGGTGTCCCTGTCGAGAACAAAACTGCCACATCATGCCAGCTCATTACCGCTGGTGTGGATGGCAATGTCATGTTTTGGGACATCAGACTACAGAAAACATCAACTGGACCAACTCCAGGGTTCGGTGGGGCGCTGCCAGGGAAGAAAGAGAAAGAGGCAGCTGGTGAAAAGTTTAGCTCCATCCCATCCACCTTCTCCCATTTGGATCTCCAGTGGAAACCTATCAATGTAGTGCCACTGTCCAAGTTGACCGGACCCGGTCTGCACCCTGGTGTGACAATCAGTATTGGGCAAGAGTTAAAGAATGTAAAGGGGAAGATGCAGACTCTGCTGAAGGGTAACCCACCTCTTATACATAGATCCAACTCTTCAACCGGCCGACAGAGACCCGTAGAGGTGAGATTGTTACATTAGCTAGGAGAGAGAAAGAGACAGAGAATAGACAGAGACGAGGCGAGAAATATAACCGGAGGATCATGAACAAAATCTCAACCCACTTTTGATTTTGTTCAATCACTTGTTGGTGCTCATCAAGGCATGGTTCTAACTAAATTCCATTAAATCAGGTAGAGGGAGTGAACACTAAATTCTTCGCTGGCACAGAGGATGGTTTCCTAATCTACACCGACTGGAAAGCAGAAAAGGATCCAGAAAGCGGGAAACTGGTTAGCAGCAAACCTGTCTACGCCATCTCAAGTCATGCTGGTCCAATTCACTGTCTCCTTCGATCTCCCTTCTACAACTACATTATCATGAGTGTGGGAGGTTGGAGTTTGAGTATTTGGAAGGAGGGAGAGAGTGAGATTCTGCAGACTAGCCGGAGCCCGGTGAAGTTTACTGCTGCCTGCTGGAGTCCTACTAGACCTGGGGTGAGTTATTACGTGGTAACCATGGAAATTACCTCAGCGGTTAGCAGGTGCCACTCCATTGGTTATATCGCTTCTAAGTGACGATTTAGAAATCAAGTACTTTTGTAGAATTGTTTTACTCATTCTATCCGATGGTTTCCTAAACCACCACCCCCCATTTCTAGGTGTTCTTTATTGGTAGGGAGGATGGTAATATCGATGTGTGGGACCTCATGGACAGATCTCACGAGCCCTCCATGACTCAGAACATATCTAGCTCTGCAATCACATCCCTAGTTCCATACAGAGTGTCCGCTAAACAGGTATACAGGGATATAATAATAATAAACTCCTCCTAGGAAACTACTTTTTTTTTTCAATCGTGGTTGATTAAAACCCATTCATCCCCACCCCGATTTCGTCCTGTTTATCAGGATCCAGTGGAGTGTGACTGATGTGTGAAATATGAACCCTGTGTCACGCATACATACAGCTATTATATATCGGCATAATTTGTCTCTCAAAAATCTCCCCTCTCTCTCTCTTTCTCTCTTTCTCCCTCTCTTTCTCTCTCTCTCTCTCTCTCTCTCTCTCTCTCTGGAAGAGAGGTCGTCCATCGACCATCTTTATAGACTCATATATTTCATCGCATTCTTCGTGAAACGTGTGTGGTTATGACGGGTTTTGAAGTAGTCTAAAACCAATAAACATGCCCAATCACCAATGCTTCACAGACCTGTAGAGTCAATTTTCGTAACACCCCTCCCCACTCAGGTGCTATTGGGTGTCGGTGATGACTTTGGTACTCTGCACATTCTTGAGCTGCCCTGGAGTCTCAGACAGCCCTCAGCCAACGAAATAGTTAACATGTCTTCTTACTTCGAGAGGGAGTGCTCTAGGATCGATTATTATAAGGTAACCTTAGAGATTTGATGTTTTTTATAGTGACTTTTGACTGATGGGAACATCCGATATAATGCCACTCTGAGAAAATATTTCAGAATAATACCACAAATGACAGATAGTTGTTTTGTTAAATTATTAAATCGTTACTAACGACTGAACGATCCGAAGTGGCTCCTATATCGTGTTACTAACAACATTTTATAGAGAAGCGATTGAATAATATGCTATTGCTTTACACAGTGTAAACAGATGTCCACATTTCTCTCTCTCTCTCTCTCTCTCTCTC
>AVPN01000128.1:0-11787 GCA_000695325.1 Pleurobrachia bachei | reverse complement strand
CGTGTTACACCGTTGTTGTTAAACATGTGCGTATGTGTAGTCGGACCGTTACTTTCTGTAAAATGCAGGTCCTGGTTACTATACAAACTAGTGCCATACGTTTTAGATTGGTTTTAGACCAGTTTTCGATAACTTTTTATGAGAAGGTCCTGTAAATTGCCATTTTTCGGCAGGCGGTATTGTCACCCCTATATGCAATATTAGGGGTGACTTCGTAACCAATGGTAACCCCCAGTCGGTACACGTAGTACCGGGGTGTGATGCCAAGTCGTATCTTGATTTCTTGGAAATAGTGGCCGTATGTGGTGTATCTGAGAGAGTTTGTTATTGTTCTATCAGACCACCCAGATCATGGAAAGTGGAAACTCGCCAGATCAGAGAAGGGACAAAACAAACTTTGAACAAAATGTACTAGTGGCTGATAGATAATATCAGAACAGTAATTAGTAATAGTGACTCTAACTGACTAAATCCCCCAATCTCCCCCTCAGAGAGAGACTCGCCCTGGACAGCAGATGACCCACCCACTACCAGTCAGGATATTACTAATATTACAACTGACCCGCCACTACCCACATTTACTCAGAGACCCTCTCATAAACAACCGAAACGAAGTCGTAGGCGGAAGTCCGTGTAGGGTGAATTGTCATGTGATGTTGTTTTTGTGTTTCGTCACAAAACCAAGATGTTTAGTATTCTCTAAATTACTCTCTCTGTGTCTCCTCTCTATCTCATTCTAATCAATTAGATGGGGGGTTCTAATCCTAAGCCTCTCTTTCTGTCACTTGAAAACATACCTCGTCTTGATTTTCTGAGCTGCTCTCTCCGCATCAGCCTGTGATTGTACTAACAGTGCAGGTCGCTTCACAGCTGGCCCTTTTAGTATCGACTCGATCTGCATCTTACATCTGGGAGTGAAATCAGTTTTGAGCAGTCAAGCGGTTACCATAGCAATGTAGGTCAACTGTGAGCTCGTTCAAATTTAATGTTTCGAGCAGTATTGTCAAGCTTTCACGGTGATCGGATAAAGTGCTATATAATCGATAAGCAGAAGGTTAAGCACGTCTCGCAATCCCGTGTACGTAGCTTCGCTGCCAAAGCAGAGAGGTAGACACTATACCTTCGTATTTGGGTGCTGGATGTCCCGTCTGTCTTGGTGATGCACACAAAGGATATCACTTTTAGGGCCACCGTCAAACCAAGATGCTCCCTGAATGTCCCAACTGAAACACGAGGGTTAATTTACATTTCCAACTGAAACACGGGGGTGTCGTCACCCCTTATATTTATTACTCAACAACGAAGCCCGAGGGTGTAACATCCTGAACATTTTCAGTCCCTTATCCTTTCTCTGCTCAGAATTTTTTGTACGTGGAGAGATAAAAGAAAGAGAAACAAAAGTGTGGAATGTTCTAGAAAGATTATTCATTTTAGTTGGACTTCACGTTCGAAATGTCGCCCCCACCCCCTACTCACATACAGAGAAACGGATAGAAAGAGAGGGGTAGGGGTATGAAAAGCGTTCTATCCAGTTCTAGAAAGGTCTACTGCATAATTTCATTCGAACTTCTATATTCCATAGAACCAGAGAGCTAGAGAGAGGGCGACAGAGAGTAGAGAGATTTGTTGTACGTGCTCTTCACATCTCTCACTTCTTCCATGATAGCCATCTAGAAGGGTCGAACTACTTATAATACTGCATTAGTGAAGCTGATCTCCTTGCTATCATATTCCATTTTGATATGTATGTTATAAAATCTCTGAATACTCTCTATGTCTCTCTATCTTTAAATACTCTCCCTCTCTTTTAGTACGTGATTTCATAAAGTTCTGAGTTCTGACTTAGATCCACATAGCAAGTGCTAATGTGAAGAGTTGTTGAGCCGGCTTTACTGGTTGAACTTGTTAGGTCAGTGAATATAAATATGCCAACCATGTCTCACATATTCTTTCGACTCAAATTTCATATTCTGTATTCTAATACCCTTCTAATATTTGTTAGACTGCCGTATTTTTTTTAGGAAGCGTACCAAGTCTCATACCACCCGGGCCGGGTATAGACAGCATAGACTGCCGTATTTCGCACAATAATATTTCATTCAGAAGTTTCAATTCAGAAGTTTCAATTACTCTCTATTTTGTATGTACGTCTGTCGGTGGGAGACGTCTTCTACGTGTATGCAACACATATAGAGTAGGTACATGGCCATGCTCATGATAGTTGTTGCTAAGGCAACGTACATGATCCCTCGCCCCCCCCCTTCCATCCCTCTGCAGTAGTTATTATATTATGTTCATTTATCGTGGCCGGGTGCGGCGAGAGAGAGAGGTTGAAGATAGAGCAAGTAAAAATCACGTACGTACGTGCGAAACATGTACATGTTAGGGCCCCACGTATTATTGTATAACTTACCCAGACCCTGTTTTGAGTTAACAACTAGGGCAGCATAATCAGGGCAATGTCCGGTAAGTCCAAAAAGGGTTGTTTTGAGGTACTTTTGGCTCCCCGCCAGATCTATAAATGTGATGATCTTGGAAGAATTGTCCAGGATACTCTCAATACTGTGATTCTCGTAATTAAACATCTGAAGAAAGTGAGTTGGGGTTAGGAGCTGTAGATCATTGACCTGACCCTATTCTCATTTCTCTCAACTGTGGTCAGACCATCGGCCTGACAAGTTAGGATGAATATTTGGGCAAAATAGCCCACTTTATATTCTCTCTGATTCACTCCTACAATTGCTAATGCAACTTACCGTGCCGTGTTTATTGAACCCCAGTATCTCCCTACTTATACACGAGGTATGCCCGCTCTGAATCTCATGAAGATGTCTGAATAAGTTCAACCGTGCCTTCCCCGACCCATTATCCAGCTCACCATGGGTCAGTACCCCACACAGAGTGCTCTTTCCTGCATCAACGTTGCCTAGCATTGCTATCCGCAAATCGGTCCACTGAAATGTAATATCGGTTAGTTGTGGTAGAAGAATGTCATTGACCATTGTGTACATCATATTATTATAATGACGGTTTATTTTGTGTACTAATTCTTTTCAGTTCCTTTTGTAAGAAAATTTTTCGTGACTTAATTTATGTTACATTCCGTTTAGAACAGATGGATAGTAATAAAAACAAAGGGGCATAATATGGTATGATATTGCTCATTGTTCAAGGCAGTTTCGTCGACCGTTGTTTGCTTCTACAATTGACATAATATATGTCATGTGATGGTGGTCTTGCCATGCCATTGACACAGTATACTGGTAAACTTGAGTATAATGGACCATTACATACATAAATATTAACTAGAAACCGCATATATTATGTAACATGATATATTTTGCGGTATAATTGTTGGGTTATAGTGTTCCTTTGCTGGCTCCTGCCCAACATGATAAATGTGATGCGTAAATAATATTCGTAAATAATATAACTTGTGGGGTTTAGTATCCCATATTGCTCTCTGATATTCTTTCTCCTTTCTTCTTTAATTGGTTTTTGTTGCTACATACATATCCCGATATATCCTAACTCTATAATTACTCTTCACGCTGTAACTATGCCCTGGCCTCGTTAGCTAATATCCTACCAACGATATATAATAAATGAGGGTGTGTTGTTTTCTTAAAATTTCACGTGTCATTGCCAAACCTGATTCGATTAATATCTTGCCTTTCTTAAAACCACATGGCCAATTCTATGGAAATTGGAAAACCATTGAATATACCAATTCCTATATAGATCAAATGAAAGAGCCGGCCCTTTTCTCACGATACATATCTTCTTCTCGCTAAATATCAACTGCACGTGTTTCAGTACGTGCTTTAATTCACGAAGTTGTTGTACGTGCTATATTGTGTAGTCCAACCTAATTGTTGTGTTCAATTCTATAGAAATAAGAGTTAGAGAGGGGGAATACCGGGAATACCATCCCAATTCCTCCATTTCAAAATACAGTTCTCTCTCCCCCTCCCATGATACATTGGATCTTGGCCAATTTGCCAGTTTACCGAACTATAGCGCCTCTAGATAGCCTTTAGGTGCTTTAACTTCAGAGACGAGTATACTAAGTAAGGGGCTTATAAATATCTCTTGACATCTTTCTTTCTTTTACTCTACTTCTCTCGTTTTCGCTTGTTCTCTTGAATGCATACTGACGCATAGTGCAATCCGTGTAATTAGTTAGGCTGTACATTCTGCAGCATGTGTGATTGTGTGCGTTCCTTCCTCTCATTCTCTAGCTTTCTACTCTTGCTATCTCTTTCATTCCCTAACTTTCTACTCTCTCATTCCCCAGCTTTCTACTTGGTGTAGGAGGGGGTGAGAAAGCTGTCTCTTTCATTTTCTCCTAGCTTCATAACAGCTATCGTATCTACCTCGCTATCTCTTTCACTCTTCACTATCCTAGCCTTTTGTTCAACCTACTATAACATTTTTCCTCCGTCACCTCTATTCTCACTAAAATCTGAGAACTGTTCCCCGGAACATATATCTGTTTCTACATGCTACTTGTTGAGTTCCACTCTCTATTGGAACTTTTCCATTCTTTCGTTCAGATTCTCTCTCGCAGCAGATTCAAATACAATTAAATCACTAGTTTTGCTTCTTAGGAACATTCTTTATAGCGACAAGTTGGCGGCAAGTGCTTCTCAAATATAATTTACTGATAACAACACTTCCCCCTCTAGCACTTTTGTATATCATGCGAAACCAGGCACAATGCCACCAACAGCAGCAGCGGACCCTACCCAGCGAGATATGGCAGAAGATATTCGAGTATCTTACCCCAGGTGATGCCTTCCAACTCGCCCTTGTCTGCACTGATTTTGCTCACCTTGTACACGATGAACAGCTATGGGTGACATACTGCAAGAAGGCCAGCCGGCTATCCCGCAAGGAGATCGAGAGTTTCTCCTGCTGCCCCCGTGAACTCTACAAACTTATTATCAAGCCATTCAGATTTGCGTTTGGGTACAAGGTAATGTGGCCAGGGTTCAATAACCGTCCAGGACAGATTGCCATCAGATCAGGCCAGTTGGTGATTGAATCCCCACAACTTCAAGAGGGAGGAGTTCAGACTCTCCTAACGGCAAGTGTGCAGAAAGGCAAAGTTGTCATTGATAACAAAGTGACGCAGGAGAATCTTGAGGTGAAGGAGCTGCAGAAATTCATGAAGGAGAATATTGTGATCTTCTTTTTGGAGCGGTACATGAGAATTGATGGAAAGATGCTATGCAACTGAGATGGGGGATAGTGGAGAGGATAATGAGATGGGGGATGGTCATTATCAATTATAGGCAACTGAGGAATATATGAAGGAAATTTATTTAATTATTGAGGATTCGATATAGGAAATACAGATCTGGATAAAACTGAGTTGAATGGTATAAAGTGAAGAAACAGGTGACGTAGGTGTTTCGGCCTCCCTTGCACCTCGGGAGATCCCCCGCGGACGTCCCCCATGGATCTCCCAGAAAAACAAAATTTAACTCTCTTTCTCGGTCGTTACCGACTAATTTGGACCCGCTGAACACGATGCTGCCCACTGATGCTGCCCACAGAAAAGCTCTCAAAAGTCAAGAATATGCTCAAAATTGATGTCTTTGTTCACGGCTAAAAATACACATTAACACAAAACATCAATTTGAGCATATTCTTGACTTTTGAGAGCTTTTCTGTGGGCAGCATCGTGTTCAGCGGGTCCAAATTAGTCGGTAACGACCGAGATTTGTCCAATTTAAACAAAAGGTAAGAAATTTTATTTTCCATGGGGGACGTCCGCGGTGGATCTCCCGAGGTGCAAGGGAGGCCGTTAGTGAAAACAATTTGTTATGGAATACTCAATGAGTGACACTGGGAGAGAGAACCAAAGAAACTATAGTCTATATAATAGGGCGTATGTATAATCCCGGATAACCCGGATAGTCCGGTTGGATAATAGGTAATTTTAGGAGAGCTAATTCAGCGTATCTATACGAACTGGATACTCCGGCAATCATGCCCAGGTAACTTAGCCCGAATAGATCAAATAATCGAGCCCAGAAATCCCGGGTTGTCCCATATACTAGGCCATCCTGATTCCTGAAAATACCTATTATCCAGGCTATCCGAGATATTCGGGTTATCCGGGATTACACATACCTCCTTATAATTATTACAAATGCACACACAGGCCATAACCTATGATTATGGCCTGTGTGGGCATTTGATTTTGTATCTTTGTTAAACCGAAGACTTTGTAGCATGCGCCATATGAGGAATATTTTCCTCTTTAAACAAGGCACTGTATATTGTTTTATGGTAAAGTAGAAACTCAATTGAACGGCCATTACTTTCAGATTATAATTTTAGATGTTCAATAGAGCCTCTACTTTACCAGTAGAAAAACAATGATTTTATTGTATTAAGTGCATGTTTTAAATTTGCAGAACTCACAACCTTTTTCGTTTGTATTTGTTTCAATGGAAAATAGAGCCGTGTTGAAAACGAAACTGTATAAAGTCGGATCTTTGTTGTCACCCCAAAGTCAAAATTCGTACGTGGGTGATGTTTATTGCGAAATCCGACTTGGCATTCCATCACATTTCTCTCACTTCTCACAGGACCAAGGTAACCTAAAACAACATCTTAACCGAATCATTTTGTATTTTCCAATTCCATGGAAGTATTATGATACTTCCGTCGTCGTATTGTTTACCTTTCTCGTCTCACTTTCTGTACCACATACAACCACCATTTACGGGACATCACGAACTCGGAACTCTCTCAATATCACGAACTCTCCCCACATTTTGAATGGGTACCATCATGTACATATCGTGAATATAACGAACAATCTCAAGCTTGATACCTTGATATCATACATGCAGATCTAGTCATTCTGGTCCTTTTTAAATTCCAAGTTAATGCATGTCAACTTGATAGACGGTATTAAATGTGCTCATACTACTCTCAACCATACATCATATGTGCAGTATTTAAGACTATGATAGGCAATTATACCAAGACTATGAACGAAACTAGATTCTTCCATTGGTAATGAAATTCCCCCTCTGCGGTAGCTCACGGAGGAATGCAAATTTTTCCACCACTATGATGTTCATTGAGAGCTGAGACATGTCGAGTCCCGAGGGCTGAGACATGTCGAGTTCAGAGTTCGGACTCCGACTCCGGAGTTTCAAATGTCTGTTAAGTGTTCAAGTTCCGCCTTGCATGTGCCAGATGGATGTGATCTAATGACTACTTTTTTAATACCGAATTAATGCTTGTTCAATTAGCAAGCATCAATTTACAAATCGTGTCTGCGTGTGTGTGTATCAGGGATGTACGTGTGCGCGTTTTAGCGCCACACACCCCACCCTCACCTTGTTCGCGCGTTACATCGAGTTTTCATTGACTAGAACTCCAGGAATAGAATTGTGCAACAACATCAGAACCTCTCCCGCTTTCTCCTTCTCTCAGAACTCTCTCCCTGACAACGTCACAATCTGTGACTCACAGAACAGAACCTTGCGTTAGAAAATACCAAACCTACCATCTATCTCCCCCAACAACACCAGAACTATCGCTCTCTAGCTAGTAGCTCTCTCCTTCTCTCTCTGCTCTACCATACAACGTCACTCAACCTAACATTGCCCTAAAACACCAAACCTACCATTGAATCCTCGTCCTGAGATCTTCGTATCAGCACCTCACAGACATATCTCGCCTCTGTTGTCCACGCCTCCATTGGGACAGGGGGAGGGGGTCGAGAGGTGTCTTCTTCATCAGCTGAGGAGGGCACTCCATCGGTAGAAAGGGGTGGAGTGAGTGTGGCAGAGGAGGGTTGGTCTGCCAAACAGGAGACATCGTTTATGTTGAATTCCTTGAGGACTATACACTCCGCATCCGCTCTGAGAGGGGGGGGTGTTGTTAGGGTGTTGTTAGTGGTTGCTACGGGGTGTTAGTGGTTGCTAGGGGGGCTGGTCGCTAGTGGTAACGAAGAGTTAAAATAACATGCATAATCCCGGAAAATATTTAAATTCATCCGGGTTATATTATCCAGCAATTTTTAAAACACAATTTTTAAAAAACCTGGCAACTGCAGTTGTGGGATACATTTTGGATACAGTATTACAGCTTGGATACAGTATTACATAGTTTGGAATACTTACTGGGTGGCCATTGAGTTGAGTGTTTTAATACTGACATCCATCTCTTTACGGGACAGTCCAGCTAACTGACCATTATCCTTCACCCCTATCTCGTATACCGCCTCTCCCTGACCTGACAGGAGGGGAATACACTAATTAATGATCAATTATAGTACAATGATATAATATGACACAATATGACTAATGGCATATGATTGACTATGGTTAATTAGTATGATTCATACACACAATACACAGTACAATTACACACACTGTACACAATGTACTGTGCTTGACTCTACGTCGATGTGGTGGTGTGGGTGTAGGGATTCCGTAGAAGAAACATGTTTGTTGAACTCTAGTAATAAACGAGATGTGGTACTGGTGAAACTTGTTCAGTCTCTCTCACACATGAAACCAGAAATAGCTTCCATTCACACACAAAACTACTATCGTCCGATTTTTCATTACATCCTGTACATCTGTCTGTACGTATGTCTGTATGTCATTGTGTGTGTACGTCTGTCTGTTTGTTTGTATGTCATTGTGTCTGTGACGTTTGTATGATTTTTGAATGTCGCTATTTTTACTTCACATGCTACTGTCTCTTAATTTTCTATTAGCCTGCACGTCCCTGGCTTACACCCAGACAGAAGTTGTTACACAGCTGCCAGACACTAGTGTCAGAAGTTGTTACACTGCCAGACTCAAAGTGTAATACATATAAGTGAGAGGTGGTGTGTGGTTGAAGATGGTGTAGAAGATGGTGTAGAAGATGGGTTCTGAGAGCGTACATTGTTTACTACCCACTGCTCTCTATAATGGAGTCTACTATATAGTACATAACGTTCTGCACGCAGTGCAAGCGCGCCATATACGCACACCAAACCTACCATTGAATCCTCGTCCTGAGATCTTCGTATCAGCACCTCACAGACATATCTCGCCTCTGTTGTCCACGCCTCCATTGGGACAGGGGGAGGGGGTCGAGAGGTGTCTTCTTCATCAGCTGAGGAGGGCACTCCATCGGTAGAAAGGGGTGGAGTGAGTGTGGCAGAGGAGGGTTGGTCTGCCAAACAGGAGACATCGTTTATGTTGAATTCCTTGAGGACTATACACTCCGCATCCGCTCTGAGAGGGGGGGTGTTGTTAGGGTGTTGTTAGTGGTTGCTACGGGGTGTTAGTGGTTGCTAGGGGGGCTGGTCGCTAGTGGTAACGAAGAGTTAAAATAACATGCATAATCCCGGAAAATATTTAAATTCATCCGGGTTATATTATCCAGCAAATTTTAAAACACCTGTAGTCAGAACCTGGCAACTGCGGTTGTGGGATACAGTTTGGAACACATAGTTTGGATACAGTATTACAGTTTGGAATACTTACTGGGTGGCCATTGAGTTGAGTGTTTTAATACTATCATCCATCTCTTTGCGGGATAACCCAGCTAACTGGCCATTATCCTTCACCCCTATCTCATAGACCGCCTCTCCCTGACCTGACAGGAGGGGATTACACTGATTAATATGATCAATTATAGTATGTACAATGATATAATATGACTAATGAAAATGACATAATATGATTGACTATGGTTAATTAGTATGATTCATACACACATGATACAGTACAATACACACTGTACAATGTACAATCAATACAATTATATACACTGTACAATATATGCATGTACTCTAAGTCGATGTGGTGGTGTGGGTGTATGGATTCCATAGAAGAAACACATGTGTTGTACTCTAGCAATAAGCGAGATGTGGTACTGGTGGAACTTGTTCAGTCTCTCTCTGGCACATGAAACCAGAAATAGCTGTCATTCACACACAAACAAAACTACTATCGTCCGATTTTTCATTACATCCTGTATGTGTCTGTATGTCTGTATGTCATTGTTTCTGTGTTTGTATGTCATTGTGATGTTTGTGTGATTTTTGAATGTCGCTATTTTTACTTCACATGCTACTGTCTCTTAATTTTCATTAGCGTGCACGTCCCTGGCTTACACCCAGACACAAGTTGTTACACGGCTGCCAGACACTTGTCACAAAACAGCTACCAGACACTTGTCAGAAGTTGTTACACAGCCAGACTGTGTCACAACATCCCAACTTGATTACGGACATTACTAGGGCAAGAATTTCCTTCTAACATGGAGACTGGAGATATAATGCATAGAGCATTATATATCTAAGTGTTATATAAATGAGAGGTGTTGTGTAGAAGAAGATGGTGTAGAACACATTTGTTTACTACCCACAGCTCTCTCCCTCTACAATGGATTGAGCTGAGTCTACTGTACGATATTTACACGGTAACCATGGCAACTGGTATACAGTGCCGGTAAATCTATATCTATACCGATATTATACCGATATCAAATAATCATTAGAGGAAATAATTTGTAACAACGGTAAACACACAACAAAATTACCTTCTCTTAGTCTCCATTTCATCTGGGTGACAAGATGTTCCAGTCTGCTAGGATTGGGGTTAACCAACTTCAACTTGTACTCAATATTACCCTCCTCAACCTGAGGTTTAAAGTGGTTGTTAGGTGGTTACTAGGTGGTTACTAGGTGGTTACTAGGATTGGGGTTAACCAACTTCAACTTGTACTCAATGTTACCCTCCTCAACCTGAGGAGTGGTTGTTAGGTGGTGGTTAGGTGGTTGTAAAGTTGCTGTTAGATAGACGGACAAACCAAGCATTAAGAAACATAACATGTTGTATGCGATAAATTATAATTTACAAAGTTATCGCAATACCATGTAGTGTCCTAATTCTTGCATGCACCTACGTTTGATAAAACTTGGCATAAAGATAAGAGGTTCAATGGAAGCCCCTCCTACCTAATACATACATGGTTGCAATGTGTTTGCAAACCAGCCTTTGTCCAATGCATATTGCATAGTCCATTGTACATTGTATATTGCACATGAGAGATAGAAAAAATAAACACATCACTCTCTCTTTCTCCCTTTTTCTCACCTAACTTTTTCATTTTGGCTGTGATCCAAGAAGCATGATCTAATGCTCCACTGAGCCAGGTATGAGATCACGGCGTGTAGAAGTTTGGAAGCAAATGCAAACTCGTTAGAACTTGGTATTCACTTTTGGAAATTGGAATTTTACAAGAAGTTGTGGTGATGTAACAGGAAGTACGTGGTAGTGCGGGGTAGTGTTATGACACCTGCTGGCACCTGCTGCATTGAGTTATAAATTGACTGCCATTATATCTCACATTGCATAATGAATGTATAGAGAGATTAATGAGTTGGATACAAAGGGACGATGAGCAATTTATTAAAGTAGATACACAATCATATCCATCCCAGCGACTGTCCGGGGGTCCCGCATAATACTATCATTGAGCTACAACACATGCATGCAGCATGTCAAACACATCTCAGATGTGGTGTGACACACTGTACAGATGTGGTCTGTGTTCTAGTATAGCTGTAGTAATATATGGCAATCCAGATCTTTACATTTTATATTTGACCCAAGAACCGTGTAATGATTTGCTAACGAGCTATTAGGAGTTTGTGACGTAAACAATACACATTTTGAGTGCCAAGTTATATCTCTCTCTGTATCTCTCTCTCTAGCTCTCTCTCTCTCTCTCTCTCTCTCTCTCTCTCTC
>AVPN01000127.1:83200-98489 GCA_000695325.1 Pleurobrachia bachei | reverse complement strand
ATCCAAAAGAAAGGTCCCCTTATCCAAAAGAAAGGTGGTTTATCCAAAAGGAAGGTGGTTTATCCAAAACAAAGGTCCCCTAATCCAAAGGAAATGTGGTTTATCCAAAAGTAAGGTCCCCTGATCCAAAAGAAAGGTCCCCTTATCCAAAAGGAAGGTGGTTTATCCAAAAGGAAGGTGGTTCATCCAAAAGAAAGGTTCCATTATCCAAAAGAAAGGTGGTTTATCCAAAAGAAAGGTCCCCTTATCCAGAAGAAAGGTGGTTTATCCAAAATAAAAGTTGGTTTATCCAAAAGTAAGGACCCCTTATCCAAAAGAAAGGTCCCCTTATCCAAAAGAAAGGTGGTTTTTCCAAAAGAAAGGTGGTTTATCCAAAAGAAAGGTGGTTTATCCAAAAAAAGTGGTTTATTTAAAAGAAAGGTCCCCTTATCCAAAAGAAAGATGGTTTATCCAAAAGAAAGGTGGTTTATCTAAATGAAAGATTCCCTTATGCAATAGAAAGGTGGCTTATCCAAAAGAAAGGTGGTTTATCCAAAAGAAAGGTCCCCTTATCCAAAAGAATAGTGTTTTTTTCCAAAAGAAAGGTGGTTTATCCAAAAGTAAAGTCCCCCTATCCAAAAGAAAGGTGGTTTATAAAAGTGAAAGGTGGTTTATCAAAAAGAAAGGTCCCATTATCCAAAAGAAAGGTCCCATTATCCAAAAGAAAGGTGGTTTATCCTAAAAAAGGTCCCCCTATCCAAAAGAAATGTGGTTTATCCAAAAGAAATGTGGTTTATCCTAAATATCGCTCTATTATCTGGCTACTACACCCCCGCCGGGGCTGCGCCCATGGGCCTTGCTAGTGGGGGTTTCACCTCCCCATGTTCCCGGCCCCGGACGTACAGGGGAGACGCTAGTCCTGACACCACTTTCGTCCCTGATTCACTATTCTGTAATCGTACACGGCTCGTATACAGTCGGACCCCGATTTACCGGGATCCTCGGGGGAAAGGATTTTGCCCGGTAAATCGGGGTGCCCGGTATATCGGGGTGAAATACCGTAAACTTCCTATATCGGGGGAAATTTATCCTCCCGGTAAATCGGGGTTCCGGTATATCGGGGCCCGGTAAATCGGGGTCCGACTGTATATTGCATGTGATATATCATATCCAAAGCCCAAGCTTACTAATTTACTATTCATATATATCTAGTTCCGCTCCAGAGTTATGAAGCGTTTTGTTGATATTGGAGCGAACTTGACGGACAGCATGTTTCGTGGAGTATACCGGGGTAAAACAGTGCATGTAGACGATTACGCTGCAATGATGGATCGAGCTTGGAGTGTTGGTGTTGAGAAGATTATTGTCACGGCTGGGTGTAAACAGGATATCGAGGAAGCTCTTACTTTGGTTAAAGGTGAACCACGGTTGTATACAACTGTGGGGGTTCACCCCACAAGATGCGGAGAGTTCGATACAGCCCCTAGTCCTACCGAGTATATGGATAACTTACGGGGGTATATCAAAGATAATCGAGAAAAAGTCGTTGCACTGGGCGAGCTTGGATTGGACTACGATAGGACGAAGTTTTGTGATGTGGATACCCAAAAGAAATACTTCACATTACAACTTGACCTGGCCGAAGAGTTCAAACTTCCCTTGTTTCTCCATTCAAGAAACTGTGCTGACGATTTCATCAAAATCATCACAGAGAATCGATCCAAGATCTCTGGCGGTGTCATTCATTCATTCACGGGGAGTTCAGAGGAAGCTAAGCAGTATCTAGAGATGGGCTTCTTTATCGGTATAAACGGGTGTTCCCTGAAGACGGAAGAGAATTTGGTTGCCATGGCAAGCATACCTACTGATCGTCTGATGATTGAAACGGACGCACCTTGGTGTGGTATTAGGAACACTCATGCCGGCTCAAAACATCTCCCGCCCAGTTCCTGGGAAAGTAAGAAAAAGGAGAAGTGGATGGAGGGGTGTATTGTGAAAGATAGATGTGAGCCGTGCCAGATAACTCAGGTTTTAGATGTTGTGGCAGCTGTACGAGGGGAGGATCCCTTTGAATTAGCTGAAACCATGTACCAAAATACTATGAAACTGTTCTTTCCTGGCGAGTGTTCATGAAATGTTTGAACCGGGATATATTTGATTGTGGTTGGTTTTAGTTTGTTTTATTTCATTTTATTATTACGTAACGTTTCCATTGTTTATCATATTTATTATCAACTAATTTCTACCACAATAGTGATATGCGTTTGACACGTGTCCTGTTGATGTCTGGTCGAAAGAAGGGTCAATACCGGACCCCTAAAAACTACCAGAACCCCCTGGGTATTGAGGGAATGTTGACCCATACCAGGGGTGTGGAGATAGTTCCTAAAGTTCCCCGGATCACTAAGGCTCCTGAAGGAATACACAGCGGGTATGTTTAATTGTGTGGTGTAGATAGTTCCTAGATACAGAGTGAGTTTTGAGCTGTACATCATACACACCCACACACAATACACACAATAAACACACTACATGCACATGTCTTTATGATATCCAAAAGAAAGGTCCCATTATCCAAAAGAAAGGTGGTTTATCCAAAAAAGGTCCCCCTATCCAAAAGAAATGTGGTTTATCCAAAAGAAAGGTCCCCTTATCCAAAAGAAAGGTGGTTTATCGAAAAGAAATGTGGTTTATCCTAAATATCGCTCTAGTATCTAGCTACTACACCCCCGCCGGGGCCGGGCTGCGCCTATAATGGGCCTTGCTCGTGGGGGTTTTACCTCCCCATGGTCCCGGCCCCGGACGTACAGGGGAGACGCTAGTCCTGACACCACTTCCGTCCCTGATTCACTATTCTGTAATCGTACACGGCTCGTATATATTGCATGTGATATATCATATCCAAAGCCCAAGCTTACTAATTTACTATTCATATATATCTAGTTCCGCTCCAGAGTTATGAAGCGTTTTGTTGATATTGGAGCGAACTTGACGGACAGCATGTTTCGTGGAGTATACCGGGGTAAAACAGTGCATGTAGACGATTACGCTGCAATGATGGATCGAGCTTGGAGTGTTGGTGTTGAGAAGATTATTGTCACTACTGGGTGTAAACAGGATATCGAGGAAGCTCTTACTTTGGTTAAAGGTGAACCACGGTTGTATACAACTGTGGGGGTTCACCCCACACGATGCGGCGAGTTTGATGCAGCCCCTAGTCCTACTGAATATATGGATAACTTACGGGGGTTTATTAAAGATAATCGAGAGAAAGTCGTTGCGCTGGGCGAGCTTGGATTGGACTACGATAGGACGAAGTTTTGTGACGTGGATACCCAAAAGAAATACTTCACATTACAACTTGACCTGGCCGAAGAGTTCAAACTTCCCTTGTTTCTCCATTCAAGAAACTGTGCTGACGATTTCATCAAAATCATCTCAGAGAATCGATCCAAGATCTCTGGCGGTGTTATTCATTCATTCACGGGGAGTTCAGAGGAAGCTAAGCAGTATCTAGAGATGGGCTTCTTTATCGGTATAAACGGGTGTTCCCTGAAGACGGAAGAGAATTTGGTTGCCATGGCAAGCATACCTACTGATCGTCTGATGATTGAAACGGACGCACCTTGGTGTGGTATTAGGAACACTCATGCCGGCTCAAAACATCTCCCGCCCAGTTCCTGGGAAAGTAAGAAAAAGGAGAAGTGGATGGAGGGGTGTATTGTGAAAGATAGATGTGAGCCGTGCCAGATAACTCAGGTTTTAGATGTTGTGGCAGCTGTACGAGGGGAGGATCCCTTTGAATTAGCTGAAACCATGTACCAAAATACTCTGAAACTTTTCTTTCCTGGCGAATGTTCATGAAATAGAGATTGTGGTTGGTTTTAGTTTGTTTTATTTCATTTTGTTATTACGTGGCGTTTACATTTGTTTTTGCACATTTATTTTCAACTAATTTCTACCGTAATAGTGATATGCGTTTGACACGTGTCCTGTTAATGTCTGGTCGAAAGAAGGGGCAATACCGGACCCCTAAAAACTACCAGAACCCCCTGGGTATTGAGGGAATGTTGACCCATACCAGGGGTGTGGAGATTGTTCCCAAGGTTCCCCGGATCACTAAAGCTCCTGAGGGAATACACAGCGGGTATGTTAATTTGAACTAAAGTGTGTACACTGTACAGTGTAGATAGTGTCCACTAGATATAGTGTGGTTTTTGAGCTGCACTCACATCATACACACAAAAAACACCCACACAAATATATGCATGTAGGACAGGTTAGATTGAGTGATGATATTACTCTCTATTGCTGCCAAATATTGTTTCATTATTTCATCCCCCTCCCCAGAGCTATTCGTAAAGTGATCCGAGTGCAATCTCCCTGCGACATAAGGAGGGATTTACAACGAAAACAGACTGCTGATAATGTGGCGTTTACTCTTGAAAACGCAGTACCCTACTTGAATCAGGTAGCATTTATTATCAATTTGAAAATCACAAATCACAATTTTGTAAATGATAAATATTAAAAACTTGTGATAACAAATTATACCCGTAGGAAGAAGAAAGAGTGTTTCTCAACCTAATCCAAGCGAGGAAACCAGCCCCGGAACCCAAACCAGAATTCATCCCTCGGATAAATCCGGAGCCGTCCTCTAAACACGAATCTGTAGCTCGAGGTGACATGGAGAAGACCGTTTGGGCCATGCGACGAAGGGGACACGAGCCCCGGGCAGACGCCAAACCAGGTCAAGGACAGAAAAAAGTGGATCATTTTAATCTTGATTTCGGGATGCAGAAGGACAATTCAATTTGGAAAAAGGGAGATCTGCAGCATCCTGTGAAATGAGAAGGAGAGAGAGAAATTACTAATTTATTGTTTTAATTTTTACTACCGTTTTCTATTTCTGGTAATAGTTTTTTATCAGCCTCTTTCCCCTAACTACTCCCGTCTGACTTCTCCCCTAGGTACACCATTGAACCCCCTTACTTACTGTGTAATAAACCAACAATCCAAATAACTCACTAAAACCCTTCTCTCCAAACTAATAGAAGTAGCGGTATGTCAAGTTTGTTTTGGTTGGTAGGGATTGTCATACTCCTAGTTGGTCTGCTCCAACTACCCCTTCTGTTCGACATTGCTAGATCCTGTGCCCCAAAGAATGCTGTTCCAAAGCGCCTCGCTGGGCCAATCATCGACGCGGTCGTGGTGACTGTCATGAGGTGATTACCAATTAGAAAATGTGTCCAATTTGACCCATTACGGTTTCTTTCAAAACTGGTTCAGTAAATAAGTAGCTTGGATTTACAATTTGATCCAACTTCCTGACAAACACTAATATTTCAGTCTCCTGTTTTTCTTTGTTTTCTACCTATTCTTCTGGGTGTTCCTGCCGGCCCACGTTGGATATCGTGACCCCTGGCTGGAGAGGGATGGTCTGAAGCACATTGCATTCTTCTGGTTCATTTTCACCAATACCATCTGCAACTACATTTGCTGTGTCTTCACCGAACCAGGTATTACACGGAGGGAGGGAGGGTTTATTTATTTATTTGTTTCAGGAGAGTTGTTTTGTTGGTTTTCTTAAATAGCGTTGTTACATGCCGGGGAAGTTAGTATTTTCTGTTTTTTCCTGTCATTTGAGTGTTGAGTGTTTACTAAAATATTCTCTTCGTGTGTCAGGAACACCCCCTAAGATAACGATAACACCTGATAACGCCATGTCAATCTCCATTGAGAGCTGCATTCCCAAGGAGAAGGTATGTGACAGATCACTGTGGTTGAATGCCTCCTTTTTATCCCGGGTTGGCGCAACGTATTCTATAGTCTATTTTCCCGATTCTAACGTTTCTATTGCATTCCCCCTCACCATATATTCCCCCTCCCAGATTTGTTTAGAGTGTAAATGTATGAAGGCGGAGACGACCCATCACTGCTCAATTTGTAAGAAATGTGTCCTATATATGGACCACCACTGTCCCTTTGTCATGGGGTGTGTCGGACAACACAACTTCCACTTCTTCTACTCCTTCATGGTGAGTGATACCCATATATGGTGTTAACTTCACTACTTTTACTCCTTCATTGAGAAAAGCATAATTGGGATCTAATTAATACACCAGATCAAAGTGTGTGCTGCCTGTGTTTGTCTTGACACGCATGTTTACATGTGTGCAGACACTAACTGCAAATGTGTATACCGGATATATATGTACAATGTACTCAGTACTCAATACAGCTCAATACTCACTTTATGTATTTGTACTCACACTATGTATAGTCAACAATAATATGAACTATTTGTAATCACACTACATCTTTTTCAGATGTATTTCTATACCGGAATGTGCTACGCTATCTACATGACGGTGGGGCCCTTCTTTGGGTGTCATGGGAGCCCCTACAGAGAGATTACATACGATTGCGAGCAGGTACTGATATTTGAGTGTGTCCACCGCTTATTATCCACCTGTTTCCCCAATATTCATCAATCACCTTCCCAGCCCCCTTGTAACTAATCGAACAACCCCATATTTAATTTCTTACCCCAGTAACCCAACTCCACCCCCACTCAGGTCAGTATCCTGAGCATTCTATACATTGTACTATGTCTAAACCTGTTCGGTGCTACCTTCATGAATGCCTTCAACACCCTTGCCCTCCTTTCTAACTCCTCCACTATGAGCTGTCTGCTGGACGGTATTAACGCGGGATTTAAAGCAGCCATCATCAATTTCATCACCTCAATCTCACTGGATAATTTCTTCAACCGCCGTTCTCGCCTTTACATTCTGGTAGTGTCCAAGCGGCGCCATCCCCTTCTATTCTTTGTGCCACCGGTAGTAACTACCCTAAAGCTAGTTGTAAAGCACTGTCGAACGAAACAAAGGACGATAAATTTCAAGCTCCCTCGGATGCCAAAAACTGGAGGGTTAATAGCGTAGAACTCATGTATATCTATTATAGTTTTAGTCTCTCTTAATCTTTCTGAGCCTTGTTTGGGATTTGTACATGTCATACCATTTAAAGCGATTCGTGTGAATATATTGAGACGAACTGTTTGTTGTTATGTACATAAATACCATTTTGAGTTTCAAACTATTATACATAAATCAGTGTCAGTGTACCTCGAGAAGAGTGTGTAACTTGCCGAGTGCTTTGCGTTTGCCGCAGGGACACCACACCATTGTTCTATGCGCGAGATACTCGCAACCGAGCGCGCGTTACTCAGGGTCGCTTGAAATTTCTCTGAAAGTTGCATCTGAAGTGGCCACGAGCTTGTGACAGGTGTAACAGTTATTATGTAACAGCCGCCAGATCATTGACACCACTTCCGTCCCTGATTCACTATTCTGTAATCGTACACGGCTCGTATATATTGCATGTGATATATCATATCCAAAGCCCAAGCTTACTAATTTACTATTCATATATAATATCTAGTTCCGCTCCAGAGTTATGAAGCGTTTTGTTGATATTGGAGCGAACTTGACGGACAGCATGTTTCGTGGAGTATACCGGGGTAAAACAGTGCATGTAGACGATTACGCTGCAATGATGGATCGAGCTTGGAGTGTTGGTGTTGAGAAGATTATTGTCACGGCTGGGTGTAAACAGGATATCGAGGCAGCTCTGACTTTGGTTAAAGGTGAACCACGGTTGTATACAACTGTGGGGGTTCACCCCACAAGATGCGGAGAGTTCGATACAGCCCCTAGTCCTACCGAGTATATGGATAACTTACGGGGGTATATCAAAGATAATCGAGAAAAAGTCGTTGCACTGGGCGAGCTTGGATTGGACTACGATAGGACGAAGTTTTGTGATGTGGATACCCAAAAGAAATACTTCACATTACAACTTGACCTGGCCGAAGAGTTCAAACTTCCCTTGTTTCTCCATTCAAGAAACTGTGCTGACGATTTCATCAAAATCATCTCAGAGAATCGATCCAAGATCTCTGGCGGTGTTATTCATTCATTCACGGGGAGTTCAGATGAAGCAAAACAGTATCTAG
Organism: Pleurobrachia bachei; assembly: GCA_000695325.1. NCBI lineage: Eukaryota > Metazoa > Ctenophora > Tentaculata > Cydippida > Pleurobrachiidae > Pleurobrachia > Pleurobrachia bachei. Next base: position 90,490 of record AVPN01000127.1, on the reverse strand, counting down.
ATATGGGCTTCTTTATCGGTATAAACGGGTGTTCCCTGAAGACGGAAGAGAATTTGGTTGCTATGGCGAGCATACCTACTGATCGTCTGATGATTGAAACGGACGCACCTTGGTGTGGGATTAGGAACACTCATGCCGGCTCAAAACATGTCTCGCCCAGTTCCTGGGAAAGTAAGAAAAAGGAGAAGTGGGTGGAGGGGTGTATTGTGAAAGATAGATGTGAGCCCTGCCAGATAACTCAGGTTTTAGATATCATGGCAGCTCTACGAGGAGAGGATCCCTGTGAATTAGCTGAAACCATGTACCAAAATACTATGAAACTGTTCTTTCCTGGCGAGTGTTCATGAAATGTTTGAACCGGGATATATTTGATTGTGGTTGGTTTTAGTTTGTTTTATTTCATTTTATTATTACGTAACGTTTCCATTGTTTATCATATTTATTATCAACTAATTTCTACCACAATAGTGATATGCGTTTGACACGTGTCCTGTTGATGTCTGGTCGAAAGAAGGGTCAATACCGGACCCCTAAAAACTACCAGAACCCCCTGGGTATTGAGGGAATGTTGACCCATACCAGGGGTGTGGAGATAGTTCCTAAAGTTCCCCGGATCACTAAGGCTCCTGAAGGAATACACAGCGGGTATGTTTAATTGTGTGGTGTAGATAGTTCCTAGATACAGAGTGAGTTTTGAGCTGTACATCATACACACCCACACACAATACACACAATAAACACACTACATGCACATGTCTTTATGACAGATTTGGTTGATACTTGATATCCCTATGAGTCATGAGATTACTCTCTAATGCTGCCAAAAATTTTCTCATTATTTCATCGTTTTCCCCCAGAGCTATTCGCAAAGTAATCCGAGTGCAATCACCGGTTGACATAAGGAGGGATTTACAACGAAAACAGACTGCTGAAAATGTGGCGTTTACTCTTGAAAATGCAGTACCGTACCTGAATGAGGTAATGAACTTTAACCTAGCTCGACTCCTTTTCGCGAGCTCCTCCCTTTTATTTTATTTATTGATTTATTTATTGATTTGTAAATCACAAATCACAAATTTGTAAATGATAAATATTCAGAACTTGTGAATTATAACAAATCATACACGCAGGAAGAAGAAAGGGTGTTTCTAAACCTAATCCAAGCAAGGAAACCAGCCCCAGAACCCAAACCGGATTTCATCCCCCGGATAAATCCTGAGCCGTCCTCTAAGCACGAATCTGTAGCTCGAGGTGACATGGAGAAGACGGTGTGGGCCATGCGACGAAGGGGACACGAACCCCGGGCAGATGCAAAACCAGGTACTGGACAAAAGAAAGTGGATCATTATAATCTTGATTTCGGAATGCAGAAGGACAATTCAATTTGGAAGAAGGGGGATCCGCAACATCCTGTGAAATGAGAGGGAGAGAGAAGATTAATTTATTGTTTTTACTGTTACTACCATTTTCTATAATTTCTGATAATTTCGTTTTTTTATCAGGCTCTTTTCCCCTAACTACTCCCGTCTGACTTCTCCCCTAGGTACACCATCGAACCCCCTTACTTGCTCTTAGTAAATACTATTATTAACTCAGTTGTTCAATAACACCCTCCACACTAGAAGTAGCGGTATGTCGAGTTTGTTTTGGTTGGTAGGGATTGTTATACTCCTAGTTGGTCTGCTCCAACTACCCCTTCTTTTCGACATTGCTAGATCCTGTGCCCCCAAGAATGCCGTCCCAAAGCGCCTCGCTGGGCCAATCATCGACGCGGTCGTGGTGACTGTTATGAGGTGATTACTGATTACTAATAAAAAGTGCCCCAATTTAGCCTTCTTCCAGAGCTGGTTTAGTAGATAAGCAGCTTTGATTTATAACTTGATCCAACTCCTGAAACATACTAATATTTCAGTCTCCTGTTTTTCTTTGTGTTCTACCTATTCTTCTGGGTATTCCTCCCTGCCCACGTTGGATATCGTGACCCATGGCTGGAGAGGGATGGTCTGAAGCACATTGCATTCTTCTGGTTCATTTTCACCAATACCATCTGCAACTACATTTGCTGTGTCTTCACCGAGCCAGGTATTACACGGAGGGAGGGAGGGTTTGTTTCTGGAGAGTTGTGTTGTTGGGGCGTTTTATGATACGTATGCCGGTGAAGTTGGTATTTTCTTTTTCTTCCTGTCATGTGAGTGTTGAGTGTTTACTAAAATACAATCTTCGTGTGTCAGGAACACCCCCTAAGATAACGATAACACCTGATAACGCCATGTCAATCTCCATTGAGAGCTGCATTCCCAAGGAGAAGGTATGTCGCAGATCACTGTGGTAAGAATCCCTGCTTTTTATTCGGGTTGGCGCAACGTATTCTATAGTCTATTTTCCGGATTCTAACGTTTCTATTGCATTCCCCCTCACCATATATTCCCCCTCCCAGATTTGTTTAGAGTGTAAATGTATGAAGGCGGAGACGACCCATCACTGCTCAATTTGTAAGAAATGTGTCCTATATATGGACCACCACTGTCCCTTTGTCATGGGGTGTGTCGGACAACACAACTTCCACTTCTTCTACTCCTTCATGGTGAGTGATGACCATATATGGTGTTGTCTGTCACCTGATATCCATATATGGTGTTTTCTGTCTCGTGATTCCCATGATTATGTTGTGTTAACTTTCACTACTTTCCTCATTCATTGAGAATCTGCCATAGCGAGAAAAACATAATTGGGATCTAATTAACCAGAGTGTGTGTGTGCTGCCTGTGTTTGTCTTGACACGCATGTTTACATGTGTGCAGACACTTGCACTAACTGCAAATGTGTATACCGAATATCTATACAATGTACTCACATTATCTTTTCCAGATGTACTTCTATACCGGAATGTGCTATGCCATCTACATGACGGTGGGGCCTTTCTTTGGGTGTCATGGGAGCCCCTACAGAGAGATAACATACGATTGCGAGCAGGTACTGATATTTGAGTGTGTCCACCGCTTATTGTCCACCTGTTTCCCCGAATATTCATCAATTACCTACCCAGCCCCCTTGTAACTAATCGAACAACCCCATATATAATTTCTTACCCCAGTAACCCAACCCCACCCCCACTCAGGTCAGTATCCTGAGCATTCTATACATTGTACTGATGCTAAACCTGTTCGGTGCTACCTTCATGAATGCCTTCAACACCCTCGCTCTCCTCTCTAACACCTCCACTATGAGCTGTCTGCTGGACGGTATTAACGCTGGATTTAAAGCAGCCATCATCAATTTCATCACCTCAATCTCACTGGATAATTTCTTCAACCGCCGTTCTCGCCTTTACATTCTGGTAGTGTCCAAGCGGCGCCATCCCCTTCTATTCTTTGTGCCACCGGTAGTAACAACCCTGAAACTAGTTGTAAAGCACTGTCGAACGAAACAAAGGACAATTAATTTCAAGCTCCCTCGGATGCCAAAAACTGGAGGGTTAATAGCGTAGAACTCATATATCTATAGTTTTAGTCTCTCTTAATCTTTCTGAGCCTTGTTTGGGATTTGTACATGTCATACCATTTAAAGCGATTCGTGTGAATATATTGAGACGAACTGTTTGTTGTTATGTACATAAATACCTTTTTGAGAATTGAGTTTCAAACTATTATACAAAATCTGTTGTGTGTACCTCGAGAAGAGTGTGTAACTTGCCGAGTGCTTTGCGTTTGCCGCGGGGACACCACACCATTGTTCTATGCGCGAGATACTCGCAACCGAGCGCGCGTTACTCAGGGTCGCTTGAAATTTCTCTGAAAGTTGCATCTGAAGTGGCCACGAGCTTGTGACAGGTGTAACAGTTATTATGTAACAGCCGCCAGATCATTCAGTAACCTACTGGGAACATGTTACAAACCATATTATTGAGTAGCCTTGTTCGCCTTATTTATAGAGTTAGCGTTGGCACTTGGCACGAAGATTTTGAAAATACACTGCTGTGCGCTTCGGTGCTTGCTCCAGTTCGCGCGTGCGGTCGTTCGGAGAATTTTCCTCGGTGTGTCTAAAAAATTTATCAAAACTCGAAAGTGGGAATTTCAAGCCTTCGTGCTTAGTGCCTCGACTAGAGGCCTCTTAGACTACGGTGTAGTTCACGTGACACGTTTGACTCCTTGATTCTCTCCTGTTTCTGTCAGCGCAGGTTCTCACTTTTCGCGGCTTGTCACATTCCTCTCTGCGTGACTTGGAAGTTGAAGTTTGTTTTCAACTTCATAATTCCCCTTAATGTATGTTAGTATGGCTTCATGGCATTAACATCAACTTCAGACTGCCGATGGCGAATAAAGCAAGTTTCGTATTGAAACACACGCGAGACTGTGATGGAGATACAGAAACAGCCAAGGACTTGATACACGATCTCCTAGATGAGATAGATGCTGAACTTGTTCAGGATCCAGAATACAATGCTGACTATGCCAGCTTCGAGTTCGAGTGTCAATCAGACAGCCCCTTTGAGTACTATCAAACTGTAGAAAAGTGGTGCGAGGAGAGGGAGTATAGGGGGTGGTGTAACATCAGGAAAAATACAAACATGATCCTACCATACTACTCACATGTGCTCACCGATTTATCTGAGCTGTCAATTGGAAATTTTCCTGATGTCTCCCGATATATCAAACACGTGGAGCTGAAGCCCAGTAACTGTAAACGGATGCTCATCTCCTTCGAAAATGACGTCCAGAGAGTGACGTGTTTCATCCTTACAACTGAGGAATGGTATAAATTGGAGTTTGAATTCCGGTCTGTGGAGGGATTTGTAGTTGGGGATTTGTTTTCTGAAGAGTTCACCGTCTACCTACCAATCCGGAATCCCCCTAAAATCTGGTGTGCCTCGGTCAACAAGATCAAGATCCAGGAGCGATGGTTACGGGAGAACAGAGAGGAAAAGGTTGGGGCTATGTCTGATGAGGAGTTTGAAGACGAAATGATTAGGACGGTGTATTTTGATCGGACTAACAGGGTCGCATCATGTAACCCTGAGAAACTGGGTTACTGCTCTGTCTTTCAGTTTTGTATCCAGAGTATTGAGAATTCAGAACTTAGGATTGAGATGCATAAACAGGTCGTTGCAGGGTTTCTAAAACATGGATACACCGTGTATTTCTCGGCTATAGATCCGAATGGTGAGATTACGTACCGACAGAATTCTACGGTGTAGTTCACGTGACACGTTTGACTCCTTGATTCTCTCCTGTTTCTGTCAGCGCGGGTTCTCACTTTTCGCGGCTTGTCACATTCCTCTCTGTGTGACTTGGAAGTTGAAGTTTGTTTTCAACTTCATAATTCCCCTTGGCCTTAATGTATGTTAGTATGGCTTCATGGCATTAACATCAACTCCAGACCGCCGATGGCGAATAAAGCAAGTTTCGTATTGAAACACACGCGAGACTGTGATGGAGATACAGAAACAGCCAAGGACTTGATACACGATCTCCTAGATGAGATAGATGCTGAACTTGTTCAGGATCCAGAATACAATGCTGACTATGCCAGCTTCGAGTTCGAGTGTCAATCAGACAGCCCCTTTGAGTACTATCAAACTGTAGAAAAGTGGTGCGAGGAGAGGGAGTATAGGGGGTGGTGTAACATCAGGAAAAATACAAACATGATCCTACCATACTACTCACATGTGCTCACCGATTTATCTGAGCTGTCAATTGGAAATTTTCCTGATGTCTCCCGATATATCAAACACGTGGAGCTGAAGCCCAGTAACTGTAAACGGATGCTCATCTCCTTCGAAAATGACGTCCAGAGAGTGACGTGTTTCATCCTTACAACTGAGGAATGGTATAAATTGGAGTTTGAATTCCGGTCTGTGGAGGGATTTGTAGTTGGGGATTTGTTTTCTGAAGAGTTCACCGTCTACCTACCAATCCGGAATCCCCCTAAAATCTGGTGTGCCTCGGTCAACAAGATCAAGATCCAGGAGCGATGGTTACGGGAGAACAGAGAGGAAAAGGTTGGGGCTATGTCTGATGAGGAGTTTGAAGACGAAATGATTAGGACGGTGTATTTTGATCGGACTAACAGGGTCGCATCATGTAACCCTGAGAAACTGGGTTACTGCTCTGTCTTTCAGTTTTGTATCCAGAGTATTGAGAATTCAGAACTTAGGATTGAGATGCATAAACAGGTCGTTGCAGGGTTTCTAAAACATGGATACACCGTGTATTTCTCGGCTATAGATCCGAATGGTGAGATTACGTACCGACAGAATTCTGTCGATAAGTTGCTCCGAGCGATCCCTCCGCATATTGAGAGTTCCCGTAGTTTGTTTGCAGTGCGGTACTCAATTATGATTCTATTGTCGGCTGGTACTCGAGTAACAGACCACCTCACACTGGGTCAACCTGTATTTAACGCTGTTAAATCACTGATCGGATCCCTCCGATCCGAAGAGGACATCGTACCACTAACAAAAACATTCGCTCTCCTGTGTATGGACTTGGACAAACGCAGGTTCCTGAATATTTCTGAAAAACTAAAAGACATGTTTGAGGTCCAGAAGGAAGCGTATTATGAGAAGGATATTGTACTACAAAAACAGCGGAATTTCAGACTGGTCAGAAGGGTAACAATAACACCGACGAGGGTGCTATTTCAACCTCCCGAACTAAACGCAACGAACCGAGTTCTGAGAGAGTACGGGGAGGATAACTTTATCAGGGTCAATCTCAGAGATGAAGATATGGGACCGTTGAACATTGGCGTTGAGGACCAGATTACCGAGGAAAATCCGGTACGTATTGCGGATTACCTACAACTATGGCTCATGCAACTATGGCTCATAGAATCTATGAGAGTGAGACGTGAGTGAGACGTGAGTGAGACGTGAGTGAGACGTGAGTGAGACGTGAGTGAGACGTGAGTGAGACGTGAGTGAGACGTGAGTGAGACGTGAGTGAGACGTGAGTGAGACGTGAGTGAGACGTGAGTGAGACGTGAGTGAGACGTGGAGGCACATGAGAAATCGAATAATAATGAATTTGATAATTAGCACAAATGTAGATTATTTACATAACAACAAATTTAATATTGCATAATTAAAATTACACTATCAGTTCATCTTCGATATAATGACAAAACGGGTCCTTCTTTGGACAGTTCATAATCATAGAGCTTTTCCCGTGAAGCAGAAGCTCCTTAACATATTTTTTCAGATCAGTGATCAGGTAGGTACTAAACAGCCGCCTTGCATTATCAGGATCCATAGTAAAAAACTCAGCAGACGGCAGCAGGTCTGATTTTCGA
>AVPN01000127.1:56430-67841 GCA_000695325.1 Pleurobrachia bachei | reverse complement strand
GTAGGATGGAGGGATCTGGGGTGCAATGGTTATGCTATTTCAGGGGAGAAGTGGATTATGTGACGTGTGTACGTGAATACAGATCAGTTTAATATGTTGTTTTGTACCTGGAATGAAGGATTGGAATTCACAGGAGCAATAAACACTAGTTATTGTACACTGATGATCATTCCACGCCGCATTGTTTCTCACGTAAGCACATTGTTCATCTCCTCTATTCGGTTCGTTCCCTTCCCAGTTATCCCAATCATCATCTAGTAAAGGAGTACCATCGGGCCAAATATACTTGTTGTCAGCGTTCGGCGCATAAATTCCTGTAAAAATAATGATATTTGTCTTTCTTTGGAGCGTAAATGCCTGTGCAAATTATGAACTTGATATTTAAATGTTCTAACAGAGTGCACGGAAAGAGGGTCGAGCTAAGCAAAAATATCGATAAAAGTTGCAAAAAGTAAATCTTTACCTAGCCAACTTCTCTCTTTGTTGTGATATTTTATCTGCCATTGGAACCGATAGTTTTGCTCTTGATTGAGAATAGTTGGTAGGTCACCATTCATCCCAGTACAGTAGGATTTGCATTCAGAGTAGATTCTTGTTTTGTCTGGAAACAAAACCAGTAGGTTGTCTGTTCCTGAAATGTGGGAATCATTTTATTTTCCATTTAGGTCGTACTAGGTCCTAATTCCCACTGATGTTAACTGAATAGGTAAGAAACGTATCAACTGACAACAAGTATGTTTGCTACTTTGGGTGATTCTTACTTGTTTTAATTGTGATTGATGATTCGCCACAATCTGGAGTTTCATATCCATTATTACACTTGACGACCTGTGCTTTCCACCCCTTCTCGCCACAGTTCAAGTAAAGAGTGTCTCCATCAGTGACCTTGTCAATCTCAGCAGTAGGCACGTAGGAGAGTGGAATGGTAGAGGCCGTCAAGGTACACACTTCTGAAACAAAAAGAAGAGTTTGGTAGAGAATATAATAGATTATTTGAGCCGAGGTATTTGCATTGCTACTTGTTTCATAAATAATAAGACTGTCCTCTCCGAACCGGATTCAATTTTATAGTTATACTAATTGATAGCTTACCGTTTTCCGAAGAAGCAATTGTAACCACCAAAACAAATGATAGAAGTTTCAACATTATTCAACGCAAGTAGAACAACCAACAAGAAAATATATTTCTCAATACTCAAATGGTGATAGATCACGGCATGGGAATTTGTAACTGCCAGAAAGACAACTTTGCCCTGTTTGTGCACGTGCTTTCCTAGCAACGATGGCACATGTATCATACTTGAACCAAGATAAAGAGTCCGATCAACCACTTAGTCGTTTTATTTGAGATATAATATAGATCTTGTAACTACAGAGGGAGAAGGAGAGGGAAATATAGAGGAGGAACGGATATATAATATATATACAATATATAAACCTTTATTTGTTTATTTATAGTACGAACATAGAACGAACACTGAACACGAGACAGTCAGAACAAGTCAATATAAACATTCCATTTTACAGAAAAAGTACCAACGGATGTTCTTCGAGGAGTTCGAAACCAAAAAAGGGGAGTGGAGGGCGCACTTTGAAAAGGAATGTTTTGCCAAGGGCTCAGCCTGGTACCTGGCAGCCTACAAATACGCCCCTGTGATCAAAGTGATTGATAAAAACATTCGGCTTCTCTCGTTTGCGTGGTGTATTGGAGAGGTATTGTGTGAGTTGGCCCGAAAGAACAAGAACGTGGGTGAGAGGAAGTCCTGTACAGAGAGGACTGTGGAGAATATGGAGATGTGGCTGTCTCAACAAACTGGACAGCTGGTAAGTTTCAGCACGATGTCTTAAAGTCTGGATACAATATCTGTTTTAGAATCCTTGATTGAGTAGCTGATTGAAGTACCAATTTTATCTCCTACCCACCTTTCAGGCTAGAGAGCCCCCGGAAGAGTTTGTAAATACCAAAGAACGCGTAGACAAATACAGTGATGAGTTTCAACTAACTAACATTGGTGAGATTTGAACCTAAAACAACGCCAGACTAATATTATGTTCAGCCGAAAGCGTTTGGCTGAATCGTTGTTTAAAACTATGGTATTCTACAATTGGTTCATGCCCCGATGATTTGCTGTCTATATACCAGTACGGGCAGTAATGAAACAATTATAGCATACCATTCATGCATTCGTTCACTCGGACTCTCCTTTTTTCTCTTTCTGTGTCTCTCTCACTAGTCACTTTTCCAGCACCCAGTTGTTACGGTTTGCCGTTCAGTGCTCACGAAGTGTGCTATGTCAGTAGACTGGATACCAAAACGAACCCTCTCTCGGTTCTCCAACAACGAATCTTCCTGGAACACACAGGTAAATCAGCTAAAGACAAGAATCTTATTGTGTCCCAAAGCTTCAATTGACTTTAGTACCTTTAGATCGTTGACCTGAACTCACATCTAAATCTAATCTAGGAGTTACTGTTTTATTATATTTTGCGTCTTCAGACTATGTTTTCCAACAATAAACATATATCTCGTGTTTACCTTATGTTTTCAGATTGGGATGAGATACACTTGGAGCTGAAGAAAAAGAGCCTGACAGAGAACTTCATGGTTGTACAATCAACGCCCAATGTTATCTTCTTTGCTGGTGTGGAAATACTGGAAAAAGTACATTCCCCCTTTTTTATTTCCCTGATTTGATCAAATATTGTATTACATATAATTTTGTTTTTAAGACTCAAAACAAAACACTGTGTTTGTTAAGACTGAGTATTGACACAATTTTCCCACGTATAACAAGTTACCCTCTCCCAACAGATGTACACTGTACGTCGTTATTTAGAGGAATGTCCCACATTAAGACTCCCTGCTGCCATCCTGGTCAACTGGGTTCATTCTAACAAACTAGACGAGGAGGATCTGACATTACCCGGAGAGGGCAAGGGTGTCAGTTTGACAACAAAAGTGGTCACCTTTCCAGCCAACTAGTTTCTGTTAGTTTATCAAAGTGATTGATAAAAACATTCGACTTCTCTCCTTTGCGTGGTGTATTGGGGAGGTATTGTGTGAGTTGGCCCGAAAGAACAAGAACGTGGGTGAGAGGAAGTCCTGTACAGAGAGGACTGTGGAGAATATGGAGATGTGGCTGTCACAACAAACTGGACAGCTGGTAAGTTTCAGCACGATGTCTTAAAGTCTGGATACAATATCTGTTTTAGAATCCTTGATTGAGTAGCTGATTGAAGTACCAATTTTATCTCCTACCCACCTTTCAGGCTAGAGAGCCCCCGGAAGAGTTTGTAAATACCAAAGAACGCGTAGACAAATACAGTGATGAGTTTCAACTAACTAACATTGGTGAGATTTGAACCTAAAACAACGCCAGACTAATATTATGTTCAGCCGAAAGCGTTTGGCTGAATCGTTGTTTAAAACTATGGTATTCTACAATTGGTTCCTGCCCCGATGATTTGCTGTCTATATACCAGTACGGGCAGTAATGAAACAATTATAGCATACCATTCATGCATTCGTTCACTCGGACTCTCCTTTTTTCTCTTTCTGTGTCTCTCTCACTAGTCACTTTTCCAGCACCCAGTTGTTACGGTTTGCCGTTCAGTGCTCACGAAGTGTGCTATTTCAGTAGACTGGATACCAAAACGAACCCTCTCTCGGTTCTCCAACAACGAATCTTCCTGGAACACACAGGTAAATCAGCTAAAGACAAGAATCTTATTGTGTCCCAAAGCTTCAATTGACTTTAGTACCTTTAGATCGTTGACCTGAACTCACATCTAAATCTAATCTAGGAGTTACTGTTTTATTATATTTTGCGTCTTCACTGATACAAAAGGTTGTTATTTGTATATAGAGCACAAATGGAATACAAAATAGATTGGGATGAGATACACTTGGAGCTGAAGAAAAAGAGCCTGACAGAGAACTTCATGGTTGTACAATCAACGCCCAATGTTATCTTCTTTGCTGGTGTGGAAATACTGGAAAAAGTACATTCCCCCTTTTTTATTTCCCTGATTTTATCAAATATATTACATATAATTTTGTTTTTTAAGACTCAAAACAAAACACTGTGTTTGTTAAGACTGAGTATGGCCACAATTTCCCAACATAACAATTTACCCTCTCCCAACAGATGTACACTGTACGTCGTTATTTAGAGGAATGTCCCACATTAAGACTCCCTGCTGCCATCCTGGTCAACTGGGTTCATTCTAACAAACTAGACGAGGAGGCCAACCATCTTGCCATCGACTTTGTCCTACTTTTTATCCTCTCTCGACTCATGGTTTGATTTATTTTCACTGAATCATCAAGTTGGCCAATAGGGCTTCGGCTGTTTTTGAATGGTATGGTCATTTAGTCCTATCGTTCTTGTATTGACTAAAAGTTGAACCTTAATTTTCAAATTTCACAGGATAAGAAAGAGGACAAAATTGAAATAGAGCCTTCGACTGACCCTGAGTTTTACATCACATACCTCTGTGAAAACAAGTTTCCCTCCTCTGTAACTGTGAACAACACAGCCGCGTGTGACATCTACCTGGAGTTCCTTAAATCCATTATCTATGGTGGAGTTCTGGCCAACCAGTCATTAATGACCTGGCTACCAAAGAGATTTAGGATACTTTGTAGATCTTTGTGCGAGTATATTACATCTTACAGGTACACAATTTAACATTGTGACGTCATTGTGACACGAACTTGCCTTGTTCGACCCTGCTTCCTGAACAAAACAAACACGAACTACATTGGAAAAAGAATGGTTTTCCCATTATTGGAATGTCGATAGGGGACTAATTCCTTAATCCTGTTCAGTATAAAGTTTGTGAGTTATGCTATGCGGGAGTACCATGAAACCTGCTATTTCCTGTACAACCAATCACGAGGAACCAGCGAACGGAGACGCGGTGAGTCACTTTCACTTCTATTGTCATTTTCACTTTCACCTTCACTTTAACCCTCACTTCTTATTATTATCTCGGTACCGATAAGATATTGGCCTGCAGTATAAGACGTATGCCTCTCGATTATTTGGGCTTGTTAAAAACAATTCAACATTACAGGTAAGAGGAACAAATCCGCACAATACAAGGCTATGCACTGCTTTAGGATCTGTGCAGATACGGACCTCTGCTCACGGTACCTCAGTAAAGTCTCTGGTACTGAGGTGAATATGAGGATTAGAAACGACAAGAAATCTGAGGTAATCAATTAATTAATTAATACAAATTGCTAATTGATATAACTGCTCTGCATCACGAACAGCTCCAAAAGGCCAGCTGCTCTTACCAACCAACCAACCATATAACTGCTGATTGAATAATCCCAATAATCAATTTGTGATGTGTTATAACTGTTTAGATTCTTAGTGTGGAGGCATGGGGAAATAAGCCTGAAGTGCTTCAAGATGTTACGGAAAGTCTGCAGATACCATTTGACTCCATCTTCAATTGGAACGGTAAACGAGGGGTTACCATGGTTACATAGAGGGGGTTACCATGGTTACATGTTCGGTGTCCCAGGCCGAGAACGGCCGTTTATCCTATTTTTTCCTATGCCAAAGGTGCCTCTTTTCGGGTGATATTTTGGGGTTATTAAACGTTTTTTATCCACCAGACGAGTCTGAAGTGATGGCTGGGTCGGGTCCTAACGGTAGGTTATGGCCAATTATGACAATTATCTTCCTTAGACTCTACGTGTCATGTAATTTATTTGACACGTAGAGTTTGCACTCTGCACTCTGCAGATACCCATTGAAATCACCCCAAAAAGGAAGTAATTTTGATATCCCCTTCTGGTGCTGATACACGCTCACATGCCCTCTGTACAATTACAGATGAATGGGGAATCTCACACATACACGGGCTGATCTCGGTTAAGGAAAGATTGGTTTGTTATTCTGAATAAAGAGATCTGAGCAAGAATTGGATAGGGAAGAAAATCGAAAAATACTGGGTTTGACCGGGTATTGAACCAGGGAATTTGGAAAGATTCTCACCCCAAAAACTCATATCAACTATTATCCAGGAAAGTTGGTGATCGACAGCCACTGTATCTACCTGAGTATGCAGCAGAAGAAGAAGGATCCCTTTGTTGAGTACAGTATACAGAACGGGGAGGGGTACTTCTCGAAACACAGGATCAATAATATTCTCGATTTGAGCAATTACTCGGATATGGCAAAGTCAGCAGAGACACGAGTCATGGAATGGATCAGTGTGAGTATGATCATGTGTTGTAGAGGTTTACCGTTTATAACACAGTTGGAAAGATTCTCAAATATTTCCAATAAGATATCCAGTAAAAATCGTCTTAATTTTTATTTCACCTTCACTTTAACCCTCACTTCTTATTATTATCTCGGTACCGATAAGATATTGGCCTGCAGTATAAGACGTATGCCTCTCGATTATTTGGGCTTGTTAAAAACAATTCAACATTACAGGTAAGAGGAACAAATCCGCACAATACAAGGCTATGCACTGCTTTAGGATCTGTGCAGATACGGACCTCTGCTCACGGTACCTCAGTAAAGTCTCTGGTACTGAGGTGAATATGAGGATTAGAAACGACAAGAAATCTGAGGTAATCAATTAATTAATTAATACAAATTGCTAATTGATATAACTGCTCTGCATCACGAACAGCTCCAAAAGGCCAGCTGCTCTTACCAACCAACCAACCATATAACTGCTGATTGAATAATCCCAATAATCAATTTGTGATGTGTTATAACTGTTTAGATTCTTAGTGTGGAGGCATGGGGAAATAAGCCTGAAGTGCTTCAAGATGTTACGGAAAGTCTGCAGATACCATTTGACTCCATCTTCAATTGGAACGGTAAACGAGGGGTTACCATGGTTACATAGAGGGGGTTACCATGGTTACATGTTCGGTGTCCCAGGCCGAGAACGGCCGTTTATCCTATTTTTTCCTATGCCAAAGGTGCCTCTTTTCGGGTGATATTTTGGGGTTATTAAACGTTTTTTATCCACCAGACGAGTCTGAAGTGATGGCTGGGTCGGGTCCTAACGGTAGGTTATGGCCAATTATGACAATTATCTTCCTTAGACTCTACGTGTCATGTAATTTATTTGACACGTAGAGTTTGCACTCTGCACTCTGCAGATACCCATTGAAATCACCCCAAAAAGGAAGTAATTTTGATATCCCCTTCTGGTGCTGATACACGCTCACATGCCCTCTGTACAATTACAGATGAATGGGGAATCTCACACATACACGGGCTGATCTCGGTTAAGGAAAGATTGGTTTGTTATTCTGAATAAAGAGATCTGAGCAAGAATTGGATAGGGAAGAAAATCGAAAAATACTGGGTTTGACCGGGTATTGAACCAGGGAATTTGGAAAGATTCTCACCCCAAAAACTCATATCAACTATTATCCAGGAAAGTTGGTGATCGACAGCCACTGTATCTACCTGAGTATGCAGCAGAAGAAGAAGGATCCCTTTGTTGAGTACAGTATACAGAACGGGGAGGGGTACTTCTCGAAACACAGGATCAATAATATTCTCGATTTGAGCAATTACTCGGATATGGCAAAGTCAGCAGAGACACGAGTCATGGAATGGATCAGTGTGAGTATGATCATGTGTTGTAGAGGTTTACCGTTTATAACACAGTTGGAAAGATTCTCAAATATTTCCAATAAGATATCCAGTAAAAATCGTCTTAATTTTTAGTTAGTATCTGCTCCAAAGATTTATTTTGATTATTTTCAGACGCTAAGAAAGCACTACAACAGGTTTTCTCACGGTGGCCTATCTGCCAAGTGTGTATTGGGTCGTTTTGATGACTTTCGAAACTGTACTTCGCTAGACAAAGACAACATAAAGTATGAGAACTCGTTGACGTTCCGGGGAAATGACTTTAGTAGACTCACGGATGCCCTGATACTTGAGAGACTTAGAAAGGAGCCCGAGGATGTTTATCGGTTCAGGTACTGATAATTTGTAATTTGATGAAATTATGATGATTGTTCGACCTTCGTAAGTAAGGGTTTGTGGGGTGGTAGGGAGGAACGGGTGTTTACATTTCCTGTTAAGAGGGTTAGAATACAACAACTTCCTCGCTCACACCATGATATTTCTCTAATACCCTGTACCCCCCTGTAGAATCAGAATGGTGCACAATGACGTGCCCATCACGACACATTGGCAGATGAAGGATGGACAACCTGTCTTCCTCTACCTCTCCTGGTCACCCCTGGTGTGGGGAGAGATGCACTGTTTTGGTGATGCTGGTGGACCTCTCGACACCATATTCTCCATTAACTCTGAACCATATCTGACCCAGGAGGATCTGGATAAAACGAAAAACTGGGGAAAAATACCCGAACAAATAAAGGAGTGGCTGGAGATCCCTGATTATACACACCCAAGTGAGTGCTGGCCATTTTCTGTTTCAGTCATCTCAAATTTATTTGTTATCAGGTTTACAAGATTAACTGAAAACTGTTTTAGATGCAAAATTTATTGTTAAATTTAACGACAAAGGCCTGAAAAGGGTTTTCGATACCAAGACATTTTGTGAGATATTATCTGAGAAAGTTACTGTCTGGAAAATCCCTGTCAAGGAAACTGCCCGCCTACAGAAGGTATTTAAATTTTGGTAATTTTACATATTTACTTGATAATATGTACTTGATAGGTACATACACATGTACTTGAATGAGGGGATACCGGCTTCGGGTATCCTCATCCTATGATAATTAATATCAATTATCCCATCCTAAACTCACATGAACTGTCCTTCACCCAGATGCAAGTGGAGATTATTGACCATCACAGACAGAATGTTCGGTTTTATAAAAAAGGCAAAGCCACCAGCCATAGACTAGGCGATTGGGATGGTCGAGTTGTAGAGGCGACCCTACCATACTTTGATAATCGCTCACCAGGACTCCTCAAAGAGTTTTATAACAAATGCATTGCTATTGCACAACTGCAATTATAATTATCTTTGTACAATGTGTGTGCACGTGTGTCTCTTAATAAATTGTGTTGTTTTTCAAATATTTCTAATTAATTTTTACAGAAGATTCCTATATCCTAAATAATATAACCGTGTTTAGTTATGTTTAATGTTTGTAACACCCCCCTTCCCGGTCTAACATTCTCCTAGAATTATTGTCACACTAACATTGCCTCTAAATGTTAACACACTAACATCCCTTGTAGCCCCAATGAACAGGATGGTAGACAAATGAACAGTATATCAGAAGAGTGTACTCCCCTAAAGCACAAATACGACACGTGTTTTAACACTTGGTACACTGAAAAGTTCCTGAAAGGTGTCCTAACAGAGGATTGTGCTGAGCTGTTCAAGGAGTATCAGACGTGTGTCAAGGTGAGACCCAGTGTGTTTGTCATTTGTTTTACATTGCTGTCCGTCCACCATTATATTTTCAAGCCAAGCCAAGTCTCTCTCACTCACTCTATCTCTCCACAGAAAGCGTTAAAAGAAAGAAATCTTGTGATTCCTGACCTACCAGAAAAGACCAGTTAACAGCAGCAGTAGCATCATGGGAATCACGAGAAGAAGTGTAACGGAGATGCAGTTCCGGGGCCTCCTTCAAAAGACAATGGAAATGGATAATGAACATTGGAGGAAGGTTCATTTTTACGAACATCTCATCAAACTGCACATAGAGGTCAAAGATGTTCCAGGTGATTGTGTGTTTTGAAATGCGTTTGACTTGTTACTAATCTATATTATTGATGGGTCGAGGTATTTACCTACAGCAAGTCACCACTCACTGTAGGTTTAGGAGAGAATTGTAACAAAACTAAAATGTCCCAGGTATTTCTGCTGATGATCGCGTGTATTATGATAAATCCATGAAGGAGCTCTCTGGTTTGATGGAAAACCTAAAAGAAAATCCATCCCATCTTGAAGAAATAATGAAGAAGCGTCGTGAAATTGTGTAAGCTCTGAATGCCATTTGTCATCAGCTAGTAGTGGTCGGAAGGTGGCCAAAGATTTGTTTCCAAGTTATGTTTTTCAGAGAAGAGCAGCAGAAGTTGAAGTCTCCCCACAAGACCCCGATAAAGTCCAACATTTCAATCGGTCATACTGCAGCTGTAGAGGAGGATGAGGAGGAGTCTAAAGATGTTGCAGAGGTTATCCGCATGCACAAGGAGGTAATATTTCAATATTTGTGATAGTATCCCGATCAGTGAAACATATTTCGTACTGAAAAGTGAGGATTTTCTGTTCCTCGAATGGCTGCCAATTTATTCCAGTCGCGCGCAGATTCCTCGAGTCTCAGTTATACCGAAACTGCACCATTTCAGCACTTCAGAATCCCACATTCTTCCATATTTTCAGAAACAAGCGAAATTGGCGGAACAGATGTTGAGAATGACTTCAAATCTGAAGCAAGTATCACTTGCCGCTAGAGATATCATTCAGCAGGACAACAAGAAATTGTCTGGAATCCAGGATACGGTTGAAAAGAATTCCACAAAGTTGACTCGAGAGACGTCCAAGTTGGAGGGATATAACAAGAGTTCTAGCAAGTGCTGGGTGTGGTCGCTATTGTTTGTGGTTATGGTTATTTTCATTGTCATGGTCGTGTTTATCAGACTCTTCCCTAGGAAGAGATAAAGAACATGCGACAATTATCTGTTCGATGTTTAGTTATGTGAAGGTAGATTCGGGCTAAACAATCTTTTCTTTCTTGTTCTTTTAACTTTCTTGACTCGGAATTCCTTTGTTTCTCGACCAATTTCTTCAAACGGATATTCAAAATGCTCCAAAAACTATGCCCTTTCAGCCGATTTGCAGTTTTAGTAGGAGCGTTTAGATCATTTGCCGCCAAAAGTCGCGCGCCACCCCTTTTGCGCATTGTCATAGCTCCTTCATTTCAACTCCAATAAAAAATGACCTTCAAGTTTTCCGAAAGATCTCGTCGAGATCTACAAAAAACTTGAGGGTGATTTTGTGATTTGATGCAAAGCAAAGGAGTGACAGTAACCTAAATTTCGGGTGCCGCGCGATTTTTGCACGTGCATGATCTAAGCGCTCCTACTATTTTAAATGCTTACAGATGAGCATCAAGATTCGTCACGCGCAAATACAAAACGCGCTAAAAAGCTTTTTGAGTTGAGCGCATTTTGTACAACGGACCGGCCGGGCCGGGCTCAGTTTCTGAAATCAGAAATTTCTGACTTTCGGAAACCAACATTTTTAAGGTTGGCCATAGTAAGTAAAGTCGGATTTTTTGAAGTTGTCACCCCCCTGGGTGGCGCGCAAGTTTTATTTGCGCGTGACAGCCCCCACTTGCTCTCACTTTTCGGCAAAAAACCGGATATCACCAGAAAGAGCATAATTTTGGGAGTCCGTAAAACTTTGGTTTGACCAAATTGGCC
>AVPN01000127.1:40921-52337 GCA_000695325.1 Pleurobrachia bachei | reverse complement strand
CGAAAAACACGAGAAGCAAGCGAAGAGGATCTACTGGATAGTTTTGTTGTGAGGTTGAAGCTGATGGCAAGGCACGGTTCAACAACAGTAGAGTGTAAATCCGGCTATGGTCTAGATACTGAGACAGAGTTAAAAATGTTGCGAGTCATGGAAAAGGCAAAGGCCCTCCAAGACCTTGACATATCTGTGACATATTGTGGAGCCCATAGTATCCCATCGGGGATGAACGAACGAGAAGCAACAGATGACGTTTTAAACAACCAGATTCCTGCAATACTTGCTGCCGCAGCGAAGGGGGAAGTATCCGTTGACAACATTGATGTGTTCTGTGAAAAAGGAATTTTTGAGACCGGCTGTACTAAAGAGATATTGGAGAAAGGAAAAGCTCAGGGGTGGCAGATAAACTTCCACGCTGAAGAGTTAAACTTCATTGGAGGAGTAGAAATGGGGGTCGAAGTTGGTGCCACGGCAGTTAGTCACCTGGAAGAGATTTCAGATACTGCGATTTCTCTCATGGCGGAACACAAAACGAAGGCTGTAATTCTCCCGACCACAGCTTGGTTACTCAAACTAAAACCTCCCCCTGTCCGGGCAATGTTGGATGCTGGGGTAGTGGTCGCCCTGGGAACTGATTTTAACCCCAACGCTCACTGCATGTCCATGCTACGGATCATGAACATGGCGTGTGTGGAGTATAGAATGACCATGGAAGAGGCGATTGTGGCGGCTACCCTCAACTCTGCTGCGAGTGTGGGGTTGGCGGGTAAGACGGGATCTATTGAGGCAGGAAAGTGGGCTGATTTGGTGTTATTGAGGGTCCCCTCCTGGGAACACTGCATTTATCAGATGGATGCCAGCGATGCTATTGCGTTCGTTATAAAGAAAGGAAAGGTTATCTACAGTGGAAAATACAATGGCTAATCAGCTCTAACGATCGTATTTTCTCGAGATCTCCGTGCAAGTGTTTTTTAATATTATTTTATGGGTTTTTATTGTCAAAAAGAAATGTTTCTGTATATTTCGAGTTTGCGAGTTTTTAAGGTGACGAATTTTTGTAAGGCAAAATATGTATTATGCATGATCAATGTTTTTTGTGTTAAAAAGATGTTCTAAATCACATTCCATGTCTACATCTTGATCCTATTCGAGTCATAGAACATGATTTATCTGCAACAGAATGACACTCTCATTCTTCTCTATTTAGACATGTGGCAGGGTTTTGAACAGGAGCCAGAGACAGTAGATTGGGCAGCAAGGGCAGCACAATGGGCAGCAAACCGTCAAAATGACGGTAATCCCCCTTCCTCCGTTGCTGCATCTATGATACCAGACCAGCAACCCCCGCCACCTCTCGAACAGCCATACCAAGAGCCCCATCTAGAACAGGAGCAGCATTATAACTATCCCACTGAACAGCCCCCTCCCCCGCCTATGGGTGGTGGTCCTAATGGTGTCCAGGTTCCACGCCCGGGGCCCCCTCAGGGCCGCCCACCTGTTAATCTCATGCAGGGTTTTCAACCTCCCGGTGGAGGGGGATACCCCTCTCCTAACCAGCAGTTTCAACAATTCCCCGACCAGGGGGGAAATTATAATACTAGAGCCCCGTTCCGGCCCCGACCACCTCCCCTAAATGGTAACAGATATAACAACCGAGTTCCACCGCCCCGACCTCCAGCACCACCCCGGGCCGAGGATGACATGGAATTAGAGGGAGATGAGTACAATCAATACAATCAGGTACCGTGTCAGTGTGTGTACAGGGTGGTGTCATAATTTATGGACCACCCATCCAAACACATTGTTTGTTAGTACATAGTGAATTTGTCCGTGTTATAATGATCCAAGCAGGGTTCTAACAATTTACCTCCCCATCTTGGCGGTGTTCATCAGGATCAGGATCTGGTACAGCCTTCAATGATAGGTCGGTCTATACAACACACTTCACCACCCTCCCATACATCCCATATCTAGCTCTATCTTCCTTTTGTCTAGCTAACCATCCCCTGCAGAACGTCGGAAAGCCCTTCCCGCGTGGATTAGAGATGGTTTGTCCAAGATGGACAAAAAGAAAAACCAGCAGCCGGGTGCTAAACAACAAGCCACACCGCTTGGTAACAGGGGTGCCGTAGCCTCACCCGGCCTAGGACGTACCCCAGGTGGTCGTGGTAGTATGGGGTCGAGTTTTAAAATGCCCGGTAAATCGATCAGTGGGTATACCGCGCTCACAGCTTCCTCTGAGGTAACTATAAAGCACAGTTGTCAATTGTTATCGTAGTGACTACTGGGGAACGTAATCAGGCTCAACGATATTTTATTTATTGTCAAATATCAAATTAAACACAAGATTTAATAAAAGACAGATCATCAGTTTTAATAAACATGATAAAATTCATCCCTACACAGAAATAGTAGTCAAATTCCATGTCTACATCTTGATCCTATTCGAGTCATAGAACATGATTTATCGCAACAGAATAACACTCTCATTCTTCTCTATTTAGACATGTGGCAGGGTTTTGAACAGGAGCCAGAGACAGTAGATTGGGCAGCAAGGGCAGCACAATGGGCAGCAAACCGTCAAAATGACGGTAATCCCCCTTCCTCCGTTGCTGCATCTATGATACCAGACCAGCAACCCCCGCCACCTCTCGAACAGCCATACCAAGAGCCCCATCTAGAACAGGAGCAGCATTATAACTATCCCACTGAACAGCCCCCTCCCCCGCCTATGGGTGGTGGTCCTAATGGTGTCCAGGTTCCACGCCCGGGGCCCCCTCAGGGCCGCCCACCTGTTAATCTCATGCAGGGTTTTCAACCTCCCGGTGGAGGGGGATACCCCTCTCCTAACCAGCAGTTTCAACAATTCCCCGACCAGGGGGGAAATTATAATACTAGAGCCCCGTTCCGGCCCCGACCACCTCCCCTAAATGGTAACAGATATAACAACCGAGTTCCACCGCCCCGACCTCCAGCACCACCCCGGGCCGAGGATGACATGGAATTAGAGGGAGATGAGTACAATCAATACAATCAGGTACCGTGTCAGTGTGTGTACAGGGTGGTGTCATAATTTATGGACCACCCATCCAAACACATTGTTTGTTAGTACATAGTGAATTTGTCCGTGTTATAATGATCCAAGCAGGGTTCTAACAATTTACCTCCCCATCTTGGCGGTGTTTCATCAGGATCAGGATCTGGTACAGCCTTCAATGATAGGTCGGTCTATACAACACACTTCACCACCCTCCCATACATCCCATATATCTAGCTCTATCTTCCTTTTGTCTAGCTAACCATCCCCTGCAGAACGTCGGAAAGCCCTTCCCGCGTGGATTAGAGATGGTTTGTCCAAGATGGACAAAAAGAAAAACCAGCAGCCGGGTGCTAAACAACAAGCCACACCGCTTGGTAACAGGGGTGCCGTAGCCTCACCCGGCCTAGGACGTACCCCAGGTGGTCGTGGTAGTATGGGGTCGAGTTTTAAAATGCCCGGTAAATCGATCAGTGGGTATACCGCGCTCACTGCTTCCTCTGAGGTAACTATAAAACACAGTTGTCAATTGTTATCGTAGTGATAGGATGGTTCATGATAAACTCAGTGGTTATCGTAATATTATGATGATATACCGGCGAGCTCGACTTTTAATCACTGTAAATGAAAACACAGCTCAGTTGATATCTAGTGACTACTGGGGAACGTAACCAGGCTCAACGATATTTTATTTATTGTCAAATATCAAATTAAACACAAGATTTAATAAAAGACAGATCATCAGTTTTAATAAACATGATAAAATTCATCCCTACACAGAAATAGTAGCTGAATCATTTGTCCCTGTATTGCATTATTTGTTCACATCTATTAATAAGGAGGTTTGTTCCTGAGTGGTGATACATTGGAGCTCCAATGATACACCGTATTATCTTTGTTATTCTTTATTTTGCAACCCCCCTAATTCAGAGTGACAGCGATAGAGAGAAGCATGAGGAGGAAGAGGAGGAAATTCTCCCTAAAGTTGATCCGGTAACTGCTCAATATGACATTAGTGTTGCCTCATCACTGCAGCTGCATGCAGTCAGTAGTCAGTGATTATTTCTCGTTACTATCACTCAGTAATTAATTCCTGTTACTATCTCCCAGGTCCTATTTGTCAAGAGATCTCTCACTGAGCTACTCCTAGAGGTAACAGCCACTGAATTGAGGGCTGTTGTGATCGAGTGCATACAGCAGGAGGAAGGTAAGAAATGGAGGGGTGGAGGGGTGGAGATGTTCGTGTACTGCAGCAGTACTTATATACCCACACTCAGCTCTGACATGTACACAACATTATATTGCCTTCGCTAGTTAATTAACACATCCACTCTCCAGCTATTAACTAAAACATACATTCTCTGTTACAGCTATACGACAGCTTGATGACTTGTGTAAGCAGAAGGGAAACGTGGAAAACTCAAGTAAGATCTCGTTTTCTGATCTCTGTGTTTTTTGTTTATTCAGTGTGGGGGACCTTTGGAAAAACAAATTGATTATCTAAACTCTACTTATTCCTCAGATTTGGTATCCTATGGTGACCAGTCCGACTCTTCCGCATCTTCATCCTCTTCCTCGAGCTCCACATCTTCCAACTCCTCTCCAGCGAGGAAAAAAGTGAAACGGAAATCTACCTCCTCTGCTGCTGCTGTAGAGAAGAAGATTCCCGAAGAGGAATTGGAGATAAAGAAAAAGGACCTGGAGATAAGAAAGAAGAGTGATAATGTGGAGAAGAAGAAATTTGATGCGATTGAGAAGGAAAATGAAGAAATGGAAGAGAAAAAGAAGAAGAGGAAGTCACCCTCTCCTCCGGTACGGAGAAAGAGCACAAGCACAAAGAAGAAGAGTCCGGAGAGGAAAAAGAAACGTTCACCTTCCCGGGAGAGAAAGAAATCTACAGCCTCGGTTCGATCCTCTCCCCCTCCTCCTCCCCCAGAGAAAAAGAAAACTAAGTCAGGGGACAAGAAAAAGAAGAAGAAACGTGACAGCAGTAGTTCGAGTACAAGGTCTTCAACCCCTGAGAAGAAGAAAGTGAGCCGGAGATCACAGAGTAAGGAGAGAAAGGAAAAGAAGAAAGATAAAAGGAAAGGTGTGAAGAAGGGCTCTCCTGAAAGGAAGAGATCAAAAAGTACAGAACGGAAACGATCAAAGAGTGCTGAGAGAAATAGATCAAGAAGCACTGAGAAAAGAAGGTCTAGTAGTCTGAGTAAAAGACGATCCCGAAGCAGGCGGAGGTCCCGTAAAATGTCAGAACGATCGCCGTCGAGCGAGAAACCACATAAAGACTCAAAACGAGAAAAGAGAAAGAAGAGTCAAAAGAGAAAAAAGAAATCAGTTCGTAGCTCGAGTAGTGACTCATCCGATATAAGAAAGCGAAAGTAATGTTTTATGATGTTTGATTGTATTTTTATCTCTTGAGCTGTAAAATTCGTTGTTTGTTGATCCGTTCTGTTTAAAAACAACACACCGACAATTCAAGTTCCATAATGGATATTAGGGCAAAACTTTTTAGCTTCTCGCTATAACCAATAGTTCAAATCCTTCTAGCATCTGAGCCATCCAGTGTCGGTTTGTTGTTTCTGTTTCCCTGCTCTGTGTATGCTATGTTCCGGGTGGCCGGTCCCACTTTTCTCCAAACACTGAGGGGTAGGAACGTCACGCGCGATGCAGAATCAACAGGTGTCTTGGCGCGCGCGGGGTTTGCGCGAAGAGGTCTGGGTGTGTGTTGCCGCCGCCCACACACTTGAGCAATCTGACGACTAGCACCACATAAATCTTGAAACTGAAGGTTGTTCTTGTTGTTGTGGTGCTGCGATTCTGACTATGCAGAGCATATCGCCTCAAACGCTCCAAGGGAGTCTAACTCCCGGCCTAACCAAGTAAAACTTGGGAATTCCCTATTATATATGAATCTGGAACTAGGTAATGTTTTGCCTTTGAGAGATTCTTGAGTTTGATTTGATCTGGTTGGAGGGTTCAGGTTTGAGGATTAGTGGGATGATTGGATTAGTAGGGTGGTATGCACGTGTTACCATGGTAACCCTTTCCACAAGGTGTGTTCGAGTTAGCACGTGCAGAACCCCCCACATTTCGTATCCGCTTTGTTGTTCGTCTCAATCTACAAGAAAACGCCCAACAACAAATACCAGCAAACCAAAGAATCCAAAGATAAATCAGCAAAAATGTTCACCGCAGATGTCGTGCTGTTATCTGTTACCCTGCTACTACTCGCACTGATAATGGTGCTCGGGTTCATACACATCGGGAGGACCATTAAGGCGAACAGTGCACGCCTGCTCCCTATGTACCAGAAGGACATAGAACAAGCAAAAGTTGTCGAAGAGAACGGACGTCTCATAACAGAAAATATCATGAAGCGCATCGTTTCTGTTACGGCTGGATTAGAAAGACTAAAGGCTGTTGTGGAATACGAACTGAAGAAAAAGACTCCGGTCTACCACACCTCCACCACCCAGACAGTCAAGGAAACCTCAGAAATGGGGACAGTCATTACACCAGTTACAAGCCCCAGGATGACTGAAATATCCTCTCCCAGGTCAACTGGCTCATCGAACAACAGTATTATTACTGTCCTCTCTGCACCTATGGAGCATATTTCCGAAGAAATCCCTGTGGAACATCCCAAGGAGCAGAGAACCCATGAACCCTCTCCTGATACAGTAGTTCAAATAGAGTAAGACGCAAGTGGCACCAGCTCCCCGAGACCCCTTGCGGGCCTTGGGCCGAAGCAGCTGGCACCAACCCCGTCCTCCGAGAAGAAGACACATCCTGTGACCAACGCCCAGATTAACAATACCAAGATAGAGATTTTACCACCTACACCACGGAGACTGATGTATCATGATGTCTACCAAGTGATTTTATCGAGGGTGACGGGGGAGCAAGGGGAGTGTGATTTTACCTCTGAGGATTGATGACCCTCATTTTATGCCTCCCCCATGAGTACAATCAATACAATCAGGTACCGTGTCAGTGTGTGTACAGGGTGGTGTCATAATTTATGGACCACCCATCCAAACACATTGTTTGTTAGTACATAGTGAATTTGTCCGTGTTATAATGATCCAAGCAGGGTTCTAACAATTTACCTCCCCATCTTGGCGGTGTTTCATCAGGATCAGGATCTGGTACAGCCTTCAATGATAGGTCGGTCTATACAACACACTTCACCACCCTCCCATACATCCCATATATCTAGCTCTATCTTCCTTTTGTCTAGCTAACCATCCCCTGCAGAACGTCGGAAAGCCCTTCCCGCGTGGATTAGAGATGGTTTGTCCAAGATGGACAAAAAGAAAAACCAGCAGCCGGGTGCTAAACAACAAGCCACACCGCTTGGTAACAGGGGTGCCGTAGCCTCACCCGGCCTAGGACGTACCCCAGGTGGTCGTGGTAGTATGGGGTCGAGTTTTAAAATGCCCGGTAAATCGATCAGTGGGTATACCGCGCTCACTGCTTCCTCTGAGGTAACTATAAAACACAGTTGTCAATTGTTATCGTAGTGATAGGATGGTTCATGATAAACTCAGTGGTTATCGTAATATTATGATGATATACCGGCGAGCTCGACTTTTAATCACTGTAAATGAAAACACAGCTCAGTTGATATCTAGTGACTACTGGGGAACGTAACCAGGCTCAACGATATTTTATTTATTGTCAAATATCAAATTAAACACAAGATTTAATAAAAGACAGATCATCAGTTTTAATAAACATGATAAAATTCATCCCTACACAGAAATAGTAGCTGAATCATTTGTCCCTGTATTGCATTATTTGTTCACATCTATTAATAAGGAGGTTTGTTCCTGAGTGGTGATACATTGGAGCTCCAATGATACACCGTATTATCTTTGTTATTCTTTATTTTGCAACCCCCCTAATTCAGAGTGACAGCGATAGAGAGAAGCATGAGGAGGAAGAGGAGGAAATTCTCCCTAAAGTTGATCCGGTAACTGCTCAATATGACATTAGTGTTGCCTCATCACTGCAGCTGCATGCAGTCAGTAGTCAGTGATTATTTCTCGTTACTATCACTCAGTAATTAATTCCTGTTACTATCTCCCAGGTCCTATTTGTCAAGAGATCTCTCACTGAGCTACTCCTAGAGGTAACAGCCACTGAATTGAGGGCTGTTGTGATCGAGTGCATACAGCAGGAGGAAGGTAAGAAATGGAGGGGTGGAGGGGTGGAGATGTTCGTGTACTGCAGCAGTACTTATATACCCACACTCAGCTCTGACATGTACACAACATTATATTGCCTTCGCTAGTTAATTAACACATCCACTCTCCAGCTATTAACTAAAACATACATTCTCTGTTACAGCTATACGACAGCTTGATGACTTGTGTAAGCAGAAGGGAAACGTGGAAAACTCAAGTAAGATCTCGTTTTCTGATCTCTGTGTTTTTTGTTTATACAGTGGGGGACACTCGTAAAAGATTAATTTCTTTTCTAAACTCTACTTCTTCTTCAGATTTGGTATCCTATGGTGACCAGTCCGACTCTTCCGCATCTTCATCCTCTTCCTCGAGCTCCACATCTTCCAACTCCTCTCCAGCGAGGAAAAAAGTGAAACGGAAATCTACCTCCTCTGCTGCTGCTGTAGAGAAGAAGATTCCCGAAGAGGAATTGGAGATAAAGAAAAAGGACCTGGAGATAAGGAAAAAGAGTGATAATGTGGAGAAGAAGAAATTTGATGCGATTGAGAAGGAAAATGAAGAAATGGAAGAGAAGAAGAAGAAAAAGAAGTCACCCTCTCCTCCTGTACGAAGAAAGAGCACAAGCACAAAAAAGAAGAGTCCGGAGAGAAAGAAGAAACGTTCACCTTCCCGGGAGAGAAAGAAATCTACAGCCTCGGTTCGATCCTCTCCCCCTCCTCCTCCCCCAGAGAAAAAGAAAACTAAGTCAGGGGACAAGAAAAAGAAGAAGAAACGTGACAGCAGTAGTTCGAGTACAAGGTCTTCAACCCCTGAGAAGAAGAAAGTGAGCCGGAGATCACAGAGTAAGGAGAGAAAGGAAAAGAAGAAAGATAAAAGGAAAAGTTTGGATGAAAGAAAGAAGAAGGGCTCTCCTGAAAGGAAGAGATCAAAAAGTACAGAACGGAAACAATCAAAGAGTGCTGAGAGAAATAGATCGAGGAGCACAGAGAAAAGGAGATCTAGGAGTCTGAGTAAAAGACGATCCCGAAGCAGGCGGAGGTCCCGTAAAATGTCAGAACGTTCGCCGTCGAGTGAGAAACCACATAAAGACTCAAAACGAGAAAAGAGAAAGAAGAGTCCAAAGAGAAAAAAGAAATCAGTTCGTAGCTCGAGTAGTGACTCATCCGATATAAGAAAGCGAAAGTAATGTTTTATGATGTTTGATTGTATTTTTATCTCTTGAGCTGTAAAATTCGTTGTTTGTTGATCCGTTCTGTTTAAAAACAACACACCGACAATTCAAGTTCCATAATGGATATTAGGGCAAAACTTTTTAGCTTCTCGCTATAACCAATAGTGCAAATCCTTCTAGCATCTGAGCCATCCAGTGTCGGTTTGTTGTTTCTGTTGCCCAGCTCTGTGTATGCTATGTTCCGGGTGGCCGGTCCCACTTTTCTCCAAACACTGAGGGGTAGGAACGTCACGCGCGATGCAGAATCAACAGGTGTCTTGGCGCGCGCGGGGTTTGCGCGAAGAGGTCTGGGTGTGTGTTGCCGCCGCCCACACACTCGGTCAATCTGACGACTAGTATAGCAATACACAAATCTTGGAACTGAAGGTTGTTCTTGTTGTTCTGGTTGTTGTTGTGGTGCTGCGATTCGGACTATGCAGACCATATCGCCTCAAACGCTCCAAGGAGTCTAACTGCCGGCCTAACCAAGTAAAACTTGGGAATTCCCTATATGAATCTGGAACTAGGTAATGTTTTGCCTTTGAGAGATTCTTGAGTTTGATTTGATCTGGTTGGAGGGTTCAGGTTTGAGGATTAGTGGGATGATTGGATTAGTAGGGTGGTATGCACGTGTTACCATGGTAACCCTTTCCACAAGGTGTGTTCGAGTTAGCACGTGCAGAACCCCCCGCATTTCGTATCCGCTTTGTTGTTCGTCTCAATCTACAAGAAATCACCAACAACAAATACCAGCAAACCAAAGAATCCAAAGATAAATCAGCAAAAATGTTCACCGCAGATGTCGTGCTGTTATCTGTTACCCTGCTACTACTCGCACTGATAATGGT
Organism: Pleurobrachia bachei; assembly: GCA_000695325.1. NCBI lineage: Eukaryota > Metazoa > Ctenophora > Tentaculata > Cydippida > Pleurobrachiidae > Pleurobrachia > Pleurobrachia bachei. The sequence continues at coordinate 42,056 of AVPN01000127.1, read as the reverse complement.
GCTCGGGTTCATACACATCGGGAGGACCATTAAGGCGAACAGTGCACGCCTGCTCCCTATGTACCAGAAGGACATAGAACAAGCAAAAGTTGTCGAAGAGAACGGACGTCTCATAACAGAAAATATCATGAAGCGCATCGTTTCTGTTACGGCTGGATTAGAAAGACTAAAGGCTGTTGTGGAATACGAACTGAAGAAAAAGACTCCGGTCTACCACACCTCCACCACCCAGACAGTCAAGGAAACCTCAGAAATGGGGACAGTCATTACACCAGTTACAAGCCCCAGGATGACTGAAATATCCTCTCCCAGGTCAACTGGCTCATCGAACAACAGTATTATTACTGTCCTCTCTGCACCTATGGAGCATATTTCCGAAGAAATCCCTGTGGAACATCCCAAGGAGCAGAGAACCCATGAACCCTCTCCTGATACAGTAGTTCAAATAGAGTAAGACGCAAGTGGCACCAGCTCCCCGAGACCCCTTGCGGGCCTTGGGCCGAAGCAGCTGGCACCCACCCCGTCCTCCGAGAAGAAGACAAATCGAACCACCTGAACCCACCTACCGGATACCAAGATGGAGATTTTATTGAGGGTGACGGGGGAGCAAGGGGAGCGTGATTTTACCTCTGAGGATTGATGACCCTCATTTTATGCCTCCCCCTCCTCCGCCCCTCACCCCTATGGGGGGAGCTCATTGTGATTGTCAGGATCTAACAAAAGTTACTGACAATCCACTGAGCTCTCTGTGCCTGCTCTGATCATGCACTATCTCTCTCCTGTGCGTGATCAGAATCCCATAGCCGTGTAGCTGATTAGGCTGATGCTACAGTGGGTACGGTCAACCCACGAAAATTCCAGGGATATAATGGCATCGGCACGATACCATATATCCACGATCGAAAGTTTTTTTGCAAGAATATAATAGTGAGAAAACAAAGACAAAGTGAACAAACGAAAATATATGAAATAATCCAATCAGTAGAACTAAGGAAAATGGGCCCACGTTTTAACTCATGTTAACTCACCTCAGCCTGGTCAGGTAGGCGAGTTGTCCGATATCAGTTATCTTGTTATCATGCAGAGATAACACTTTTAGGTTACCCCCAGGGAGACAGTGGGGCACTGACTCAAG
>AVPN01000127.1:0-20113 GCA_000695325.1 Pleurobrachia bachei | reverse complement strand
CCCCCCCCACTTCTAGGTGCCCCCCCTCCCCACTCGCTTCCCCCACCCATACTAGGTGCCAGAGAACGACTACATCCCTCCTCGCCCGAAATACAATATCAACTTCACACTATGTGCCCACCCCCTACTTCCTCCACCGCCCCGACCAATTCCCCTGCACTCCCCCATCCATACTAGGTGCCAGAGAACGACTATATTGTGACGTCATCATCTAGTGGGAGCGGGGAGGAAGTAGCAGTAACAGTGGACAACGGCACCTTCTCCTGGGGCAGCAAGAGGATGGATCCAAAAGTGTTGACGGAGATCAATCTGGAGATACCACGGGGGAAACTGACACTGATAGTCGGTAATAATTGATTGCATTTATTACAAATTGAACCTAATTAATTTGCATTAAACTAAACCTAATTAATTTGCCCTGATTGTTACTTGAACAACCCCTGTTCTACAGGTGGGGAAGGTTCAGGGAAAAGTTCTCTTCTGGCAGCTCTTCTCGGGGAAATGAAGTGCCTGGTTGGTGAGGTGAGATGGGCGCGAGAAAGGAACGTTGCTCTAGCAGCCCAGCTTCCTGTTATTTTTGGTATGTGTGATGGCATTGATTTGTTATTTCTTTACATTTGTGTTTCACGGGCGGGGCGCACGAAACACAGTCTAGCTATGCGTGGCATTCGTAGCATTGTTGTTCGTGACCGGAATCATATATTAAACAATCCTTGGACGCGTGTGACGGTCACGCACGTGTATTAGCCCTTAGGTGACCTAATATTGATACTATTGTCATAAATGTGGGAAATATTGCCAGGTAGGCGGTCTAAGAACAGCATGCATGATAAGGAAGGGAAATATGGAAAATATGGGAAGCATCCGGATGTTGGCAATTTGTCAGTTATATCGTGATCAATTTGTCATTCAAGGTATCACGCGGGAAAGTTTTCTCTATTTTGGTATATTCTGCTTCTGTATAGACGAAAATATATAGCTCCGAAAGGGCGTGGCCGTGCTTTAAGACAGTGCTTGGAAATCAACCCAAAAGGAAATTAAATAGGAATTTATGGGCGTTGCTTTGGCGGGCTGCAGTAATAAGGAGTGATTAGAAATAACAAATCTATACGCGGTTAATAAATCATGCCTTTAGCTTTGCCTAGCTAGACTGTGCCCCGCCCGTGAAACACAAATGTAAAGAAGGGTTAGAACATAACAAGCCTTGTTTTGAAGCTTATTATCTCAATCTCCAATAGCTCCATTTCTCAATAAATAGAATTTAGGTGCCAGTAGGCATCTCCGACCTGTACTGTGGTTTCAGGTGGTTTTACAATTTAACATCTGGTAACCAATTGGTTTCAGGTGGTTCCGTGTCTGATAACGTGTTGTTCGGCGAGAAGTATGACTCTGATCGGTACATGAAGGCAATTACACTCTGTAATCTAAAGGAACATACAATAAACGTGAGTTTAAAATATACCAACCCCATTATTTTGTTGGTGACGCTGCCAGTGCCACCCCTACACACGAAGCCCGCGGGGATCTCATCGCCAAAATATTTTGAGAATTGAGGACGAAAAGAAACTTTATATTGGGACCCATGTCTGTTAGTGTTATGAGATCAGAGAACTATAATGATACTATTTCTTGATGATACTATTTCTTCTGTATTCTGCCGAAGCCACATCAAAAGGGGAACCGCGTAGCTCCACTATGACCTAAAACGAGAACGCACGGCACCGAACCTTCTACAGATATATCCTTAGTGCAAAGATCACCCCATCCTGTGCAATTGCATAAGATTCATTTCATATTATGACGCAACAAAGCGATCTATATAAAAATTCACGGAATCTAGCAATCTTGGAATCTTGGAGAATATTTTATTGATATTTTCCGCATTCTGCGGATCTCAATAATCACAAGGAATTAATCATTCACAACAATAATCCCAACTTCATGATCCAGTACAGGGCAACTTCATAATCACGTACGTTACCGGGAGTAACTTCATAACCCCGTACTGGGTACAAGTTCATAATCCCGGGAACCGGACAACTTTTCACACAAATTAAACCTGCAGATAAACGAAAGCAAGGCCCTCCAACCCATATCCCTTGCTCGGGTCCTCTACTCCCGTTCCTCAACTGTGTTACTGGACGAGCCCCTGGCAGGATTGGAGCCCGAGTCACGTGATCAATTCTTCTTTGAGAGTGTGTTATTGTTTGCTGTGGGAGAGGAAGGGAGGACTGTCGTCATGACTACATCCAATACGGAACTAATTGAACATGCTCACAAGGTTAGGGATAATGTACAGTTTAGTGGGTAGTGGAGGTGGTTTCGACAAGATCAAGATTCTGGATCTGATTACAAAGTAATTTCTGTATTAAATTCTACACGTGTATCCCCCCACCAGGTGGTTCTGCTTGACGAGGGCAGGATAGTGTTTGCTGGTTCTCCCTCCGATCTCTCCCCTAAACATGGCATACTTAACGATCTGAGAATAGCAGGACCTAAATCCCTACCTCCACCAACACCACACAGGTAGCTCATCACACTTTAAATCACACTTATCGCACTTTAAATCACACTTTAAATCACACTTTAAATCGTGGTCTTGTTGGATACCCTCGCTCGGTTAATGGACATCAGATATACTATGGCCCAAAACGGAAATGGCAGGAGTTGCCGAAAGTATTTTATCCCGGGTTGCATTCCCCGTTTACAACGTGCCTATTTTATCAGAAGGAGACTGGAAAAACGTGTCCCTGTGGAGCAGAGTAACACAATTTCAGTCAGCAAGATTCCAATGTCCACATATAAAGAGGTAACACATTGTCAGTTCTAATAGTGGAGAAAATTCCTGGATATTAGAAGTAGCAAAATAACATACCCCTATAAATTAAAATACCTGCTAGCTCATTCTGAGAGAGCAATATAAAGTTCTTATTTTATCTTGCATTTATATGTTATGCATATTTGCGACGGGGGGTTGCTTGAGATCAGCGAGATTTCATGTGCAAATGTTTAGAGAGTAAAGAGTAGAGGGAGAATAGTTGGGGCATACCGACAGAGAGGGATTGGAAGGGTTAATGAAAGATGGTAGCTTCTGTTAGTAAGAAAAATTGTCCGACTTCTGGAATTTATATTGAGTTTATCTCATATTAGGCCCTGATCTGGAATTATCTCCGGTTTAGGGCATATCCTCAATTAAGACATCAAATAAACTGCCCATCCTTCTTTGAAACATTCCATGTCTTACCATGTCTAACAGGAGTAAATCAGGAATGCTGCACACTGTTTGTAGTGTGGAAAATAAATTCAGCAAACGCCCAAAATATTGATCAATCAGAGCGCAGAATGCAGTTGGTTACGCTCATGGCGCTCGCGTTGAGCCCAGTATTCTTATTACCAAAGAATCCAGATTGACAGCACGCATGTTCATTGTTCCCACTGTAACAAAACCCACTGTATACGAATCTAACGTCTAACTCTACCTCGCATTTTGTATCCCCCTCCTAATCGATATTCTAACCCCGATGCTTTTCAGTGGGTTGAAAGTTGTAGTCTACTCAAACTGGTCAGCTCTCTCATGCTCCTATCGTGTACTGCGTTCCTTGTCTCTATCACGTAAGTCCAAGAAACCATATGGTAACCACTAACCATTTTAAGCTCATGGAAATCACCTACGAACCTTACTTCATATCAAATAACTAACATTAATCAAAAGACATTTATGTTAGAGGCTAGAGCCCTCCCAGTAGCCCCAAAGGCTAGAGATTTTAACATATTCAGTTTTAATATTATCATGGCCTACTGCTGCGGTCCTCCTTCTCCTCTAGGATTCCTCCTTTTCCTCCTCCTCCTCCTCGCCTTTGAGAGGATTGCTGCAGAACAATGGTATCAGTACTATAATAGCTACCCCACCCTTCCCCTTCTCTATTGATTTTTCGGAGTAGTAGTTGAGACTCTAATTTTTACCCCTAGCGAGTTACGTAATTAAATCTAATGCCTTAGGAGCATTCCAATAGTAGGAGAGTGGGAGAGAGAGAATGAGAGAGAATGGGAGAGAGCGAAATGCGAAAGGAATGTAGGTAGATCATGAGTTTTCCTCCTCACGCGAGATCCCTCCATCCTATATAACGCCCCGGTAGCAGCACGCAAATTCTAGTTATTCTAACACACAACACAAACCCGATAATATGCTTTCTGTGCTTCTAATTTTGCTCCTTGCCCCGGTCACCCAGTCCTCTGACTGCAACGAACCTCTTCACGTGGGGATCCTGGATTTGCTAACACCCGAGGAAACGATCCGAAACATCGCTCTACAGATCAGAGAAAGGCGGATCTCCGATACCCAAATAATTGGCTTTTTGGACCACGTAGAGGACGCCCTGTGTGCCTGTACTGGGACTAGGACAGAGGACCACCTACCATGTACCATAATTAAAATAGTCCGGCTTTCCGTTGTGCCCAAGATGCTGAAAAACCTCCGACGACAGACCACCCAGACTGGCCTTGTTTATGCCGTTCGGCCGGTACTGGATGCTGTGACAAGGGAAGTTTGCTACGCTGGGGATAGCATCTTCAAGGGTTACCCCTCATGGGTCAAGTGTCTCAGTGCCATTCCTGGGGATTACTGGGTCCCCCACAAGCCTCTTTTCGGGGAAGACCTCGACCTGCTCAAACACGTCGTTCTCTTCTCCCAGGAGGCAAAACACCTGTGGGAGGAGGTCAGGAAACCACTGTGCTCCTGTGGCTGGCTCGAGATGCTCAACAGGCATTCCTGGGCGCGGGTTGTTGACGAAACAAACAAGAAGACCGGGAGCTGCCTGGATCGAGGAGGCAAACTCGGATCTTCCATCTCATCCCCTTCAGTCTCCTGGGTGGTGCAGAAAAGTGAGATAGTATGGTGCAAAGTGAGGAGTGAGATGTGTTTAATCATCATGGACGAACACTTCAACTCCTGCTGCTCGGTAGATTTTGCTGCTGCCGTATCGGATGAGACGTCACTTAGAGCCCTGGAGAAAGTGGCAGGGAGTGAGATTAGGGAGGTGGTGAAGAGGCTTCAACCCACCACAACATGCCCATATGGAATGTATGAGAATTACTGCTCACCCGATCAAAACGTAATAACCTGAGCTGCATCATGAAATAAGAAGACTACGAAGAGAGAATGACAGATAGTGACACGAAACAAGAATAATGTGACACTGAAAAGCTCCGTGACAGAGCTTAGTAAAGACAATGCGTGTCAGAAAGAGAGAAAAGACAATTCAGAACTCTAATTGTAATATTTGTAAAAGTATGTTTGTTTGTGATTGATTCACGTTTATTTGGTTCAACGACAAAATTAAAAAGTTTCCGTGTTTTTCAATTTGTCTAAAAATACAATCAAGTCTCAATATACCGGGCTCTTCAAGAGAAATTGTTCGGGCCGGGGAACATTCAAAATGCAGTACGAAAATGGCAGATCATGCTAAGACAGTGGGACACCCTATTGATACTACAGCTGACCTACCAAAAAGTTGGGCCAGGGGGGGCCCGGTATATCGAGAGTTGACTGTCTTCAGTCTAAAAACTTTTTCCACTTCATACCATATGATTCAACTCACCAATCCAACATATTCACAGGAGTATACTGAACCTCTTGCCTCTTGTTTCAGTTACTGGCTATTGATTCGGTGGTTGGTCGACCAAAATGATAAATCCATGGAGAAGTAAGTTGTAACTTACCTACAGAAGTTTAAAAGTTTTAGTACAACACGACGCGAAAGGTTGTCCACCTGAGTTATTATAGGGGAATCAAGAAAAACTTAACCCCCCTTCCTACAGGATGGCACCAGGTCACAGCTCAACTAATATCACCAACAAACAGCATCATTACCAGTTTATTGCATCAGGTACATTGTATTGTTACCGGTGTGAGAAGGGATTAGGGAACCCATTTACATTTTGATTTAGAAGCAACAAAACCATGCGTACTCTAACTGAGAACATTTCACAATCTAAACCCCATTTTCAGGGTGTGGATCCCTTCTATTCCAGATATTCGCAGTGGTCCTCCTAATCAGTCTGATAGAGTCAGGTGCCCAGTCCCTCCTTATGGACATGATGTCCGCTGTGGGGAGAATGAGTCTGGGATTCTACAACAAAATGCCACTACCCAGTCTGCTTGCCAGGTATTATGGAAGTGAACTGACTGAGCTTAGGGATCATTCTGCCTTTTTTGGGCGGGTAATCTAGCACATGTTATTGTTCTCTTTCACTAGGTTTGTGGTTGATTTAGAGTTGATTGGTCGTCCACTGATGGACTGTTATGTCAGCCTTTCCTTCCTATGTTCAGAGATCATTTGCTGTCTTATCGTACAGGTATGAAATATCTCTCAGAGAGATTCTCTCTTTCCTCGCCCCATAACGGCAAGAGATAGTAAATGAGAGTTAGGGCATAATATTAACAAGAAATATCTCTCTGTTCCTCCTGTGGGGTTAGAACATGACAAGAAATATCTCCCTGCCTCCCCATTCCTTTTGAGACCCCTCCCCACATCCCCTCAGCTCCCTAGATCTGAGATCGATCTATGATATTCCCAAATTACTGGAATTTGAGAATCATAGCTTGAAGCAAAAATGTTTTAGGCAGAAAGAATATAATGATATTTATTATATCTGGGAAAGAGCTCATCCTGCTGGTGCCTTGGGGTGGGTTTCCAGCGAAATCAACACTGGGGTTTATAATCTTGGGGCCGGGTCTATAATACAAACAAAGCGATCTTGATAAAATCGTTTTATAATAATTCTAAGTTAATATTATTCAACAATTGAGTTTTCAGATCCTTAATTCAAGAAGGTGATATTAGATTAGTTTAATTTTAGAATCTTCACATGCTGATTAGATCACATGGTCGAGCATGCATAATGCTATTTTCGGGTCCGAATAATATATTTTTCAAATACAGTCGGACCCCGATTAAGTGACCTCCGATTTAGTGGCACCCCGATTTAGTGACAGGATAAATTTCCTTTCGATCCCGATTTAGTGGCCACCCCGATTTAGTGACCAAAACCCTTTCCCCCGAGGATGTCACTAAATCGGGGTCCGTCTGTACCCCCATATGTTTCAACATCTTCACAAGTATATTCGGGCTGCGGTTATTTTTCTACTGCATTATATAAATATTTCGAGCATATCAACCTACCAGCTTTTCTTTCCGACCGATCTGACCGCACTGTCGCGTTTTGAGAATCAAAACGAGGTCTGGCGCCGCCTGGTAGCAGTTTTTGGGAATCACTTAGCCGCGGTTCTGGTTTGTTCAAACTCTTTTGAGGGTCGAACATGGCAAGTAAAGTTTTGATGATGTCACACATTGGTGTGATGATGAAAGGGGAGAATTTAGAATTGCCGCCCACATATCGGGGGATTCTGTGTGACAACTAACACACACCAGGGTGCGGCCTTACTTAGAATGTGAATAATATATTATGCGAATATTTAATACACGGAGGACTCGCATAACATAAACACGTAATTGAGTGAATAAAGGGGCTGCCGGGAGGCTTCTTCCCTAGCTAGTAGCTATGTGACACTTACATAAATGACATAAAATATGAGTCCTGAAACACATTAGCGAGAACCAAAAAAAAAGACCCACCTAATTTTAGGCAATTGTAACCCCCGGATCACTAGTTGTGACCCTACCAACGTGTGCTGTTACCATTATACTTTACCGGCTACACAAGCCCTGTTCCATGGTTCTGTCCATCCTAAGATCGGAACTCCAACAAAACACCCTGAAACATATCACCGAGACTATCAGGTAGTTGACAGTTTGTCTGTCTTTTTGTTTTCTTTTTGTCACAGATCTGCTGTTATCTGGTGTTTGTCTGTCTGTATGACTATGACATAAGTAATAAATTATTTCCTCTCTTTATCTACCCCTCAGTATATTATTAGTAGTCCCGCGTGTGCCCTAAATCTTATGACGTCAGTGTTATTTGAAACTGATATGTTCCACAGCTGTATGACACTGATAAGAGGCTTTGGTGCCACCGAGAGATACCAGAAGGACTTTGGGAGACAAGTGAAAGCACTCGCGTCAGCCAACCTGGTAAGTAACTTGTTGTGTGGTTCACACCGCCATTTTCTTTCAAACTGACAGCACGCGATCTGTGAGGGTTCGGTAGATCAAATAAAAAAGACATCGTCAACACTGTAGTTCAGCTCAACAAACTACATCGTGTGTTTTAATTTTACTCCCGTCCTGCAACAATGTATCATCCCTCTTGCAGGCTAGTTCAGGTGTGGTTAGCTGGGTATCACTCTACCAAGATCTCACTACAAACCTACTCATTCTTGGTTGTTTCATCGCAACCACCCAGACACGACACACAGTCGATGAGGGTCTCCCTGCTCTCTCCATCCTCCTCCTTCTCCTACACATGCCGAGTCCTGAAACACATTTGCGAGAACCAAAAAAAAGACCCACCTACTTTCAGGCAATTGTAACCCCCGGATCACTAGTTGTGACCCTACCAACGTGTGCTGTTACCATTATACTTTACCGGCTACACAAGCCCTGTTCCATGGTTCTGTCCATCCTAAGATCGGAACTCCAACAAAACACCCTGAAACATATCACCGAGACTATCAGGTAGTTGACAGTTTGTCTGTCTTTTTGTTTTCTTTTTGTCACAGATCTGCTGTTATCTGGTGTTTGTCTGTCTGTCTGACTATGACATAAGTAATAAATTATTTCCTCTCTTTATCTGTCCCTTAGTATATTATTAGTAGTCCCGCGTGTGCCCTAAATCTTATGACGTCAGTGTTATTTGAAACTGATATGTTCCACAGCTGTATGACACTGATAAGAGGCTTTGGTGCCACCGAGAGATACCAGAAGGACTTTGGGAGACAAGTGAAAGCACTCGCGTCAGCCAACCTGGTAAGTAACTTGTTGTGTGGTTCACACCGCCATTTTCTTTCAAACTGACAGCACGCGATCTGTGAGGGTTCGGTAGATCAAATAAAAAAGACATCGTCAACACTGTAGTTCAGCTCAACAAACTACATCGTGTGTTTTAATTTTACTCCCGTCCTGCAACAATGTATCATCCCTCTTGCAGGCTAGTTCAGGTGTGGTTAGCTGGGTATCACTCTACCAAGATCTCACTACAAACCTACTCATTCTTGGTTGTTTCATCGCAACCACCCAGACACGACACACAGTCGATGAGGGTCTCCCTGCTCTCTCCATCCTCCTCCTTCTCCTACACATGCCACATACTAGGCAGCTGTGGAACATTCTCGATTCGTGTGATGTGATCAGTAGATCCCTGGATAATTGTACCAAGTTGGCGTTTCACAGTGAGAGGGAACATGCCACACCGAGGTTTAAACCTCCCAGTGAGTGGCCTCAACACGGCCATATCTCATTTGAGGTTAGTGTCTGACTGTGGTCAGAGCCTATCGATGGCAACCTCATTTGAGGTAAAACTTGGGAGCTGTTATTTAGGGTTTATTATAGAGGTCAATTGATCCGTTTGTCCCCGGAGTTTAAGAGATTAACCTTTTTGTCGTAAGAAATTGGGATAATCAACCATTTAAAGAACACATTGTTTATGACATCAGACATACTTATGTTTATCTGTTGTCTCTGAAAAGACTGCCCTCTCTGAACCGGCCCGACATTAAATACAGTAGTATGACAAGTTATCGTTTGAGTATTATAAAGTAAAAAAAGTATCCGCTAACTTGATTCCCCTCTCTCCAAGGACGTGTATGCGGGTATGTCAGCAGATTCAGAGTCCGTTCTCCGGGGTATATCACTCCAGATCGAGGCGGGCACTAAGTTGGGAGTGGGGAGTTCACCCAACGGAGGGAAGGTCTACATTGTACCACTCATCTTCAGGTGTGTACTATAATTGTGAACATATATCCCGTGATCCCCAACATTTTGCGATACAATCACACGGTCCTAAATCATGTTGCGAGATCTCGTGAGATCAGTGATCTCGCTACATAATTTGGGGATCTCAGAACATTTCACCCATCCGTCCCCCTACCAATAGAGCTGAAAACTGGTGGCTGGAGCCAGTGTATCATGGTGACATAATTAATCACATACACACACATCCAAAGGGATAACCCTTATACTTCTTTGTACACTCACTCATAGAATATATAAATAATCCCGGGGCCACAAGATACTGTATGCGTTGAATAGGTAAAAGGACTCCTCCCTCACCCAGCTGCATATTATATCTTCTTTTATCCCTTTTAGTCCCTCATTTTTCTCTCTCACCCCTCTCTCTGGGTTTCCGGGGCTCACCAGTGTCTGGGGTAATCCACATTAAATCAGTGATATGAGAGAGAGAGAGAGAGAAGGTAGGAAATGTCAGGTGTCGAATAGTAGCTAACACTTTCATACTATCCAACCAATTTAGTAGCTCGCCCCCAAACATTCTCACATCAACTATATAAACTCTCTCAACAACCCCTTCTGCATCTCACCGCTGTCTTCAGTCTTGTTTTCTACCCTCCTTCTACTTCTGGTCATTTTATCAGAAGTATCTTGACAATTGCCTTTTTTGTATCCCACAAGACTGATCGGAGGTCGAGGAGCTAGACAACCCTATAACACCTAAATAAACACTTATCTTTCTCTCCTAGGTCAATGTACCTACATCTTTGCGCAAACCGCGGAAGAGCGGCGAGGGTCGAAGAAGGCAAGTCTTTATTCAAACCGTGGCAGGAAGTTAGAGAGTCGAACTTTCATAGTTCGAACTTTCATAGTTTGTTCAGGGCGGAGAAAAGGGTGTTAAAAACACGTAGAGGATAGGGCCGCACAAGGCAATGGTTACGCTGCTGAAATTCATCGCAATGGCCCGCGTCGGACTTCGGGGAATTTGTTTTCATGTTTTGTGCTCGGCGAGGGGGAAATCATTTTTGCGCAAACCGCGGAAGAGCGGCGAGGGTCGAAGAAGGCAAGTCTTTATTCAAACCGTGGCAGGAAGTTAGAGAGTCGAACTTTCATAGTTCGAACTTTCATAGTTTGTTCAGGGCGGAGAAAAGGGTGTTAAAAACACGTAGAGGATAGGGCCGCTCAAGGCAATGGTTACGCTGCTGAAATTCATCGCAATGGCCCGCGTCGGACTTCGGGGAATTTGTTTTCATGTTTTGTGCTCGGCGAGGGGGAAATCATTTTTGCGCAAACCGCGGAAGAGCGGCGAGGGTCGAAGAAGGCAAGTCTTTATTCAAACCGTGGCAGGAAGTTAGAGAGTCGAACTTTCATAGTTCGAACTTTCATAGTTTGTTCAGGGCGGAGAAAAGGGTGTTAAAAACACGTAGAGGATAGGGCCGCACAAGGCAATGGTTACGCTGCTGAAATTCATCGCAATGGCACGAGTCGGACTTCGGGGAATTTGTTTTTTAAATCCGCCCAAAATAAAATAACGAGAAATAAAAACTTGAAAAAAAACGCGTGGGTGGTCGCTGCATGGACGATCAACGCGCGCGGTTCTTTTAGTTTTTTGGACGCGCGCGGCCTTTCTATTTGCGCGCCGTCTTTTTTGCGCGTAAGAAAGACAATAAAACACAAGACCTTATTTTTAAAAAAAAAATAAGGTCTGAACAAAACAACCTACATCACGGAGTAGTAAAGATAGACGAATGGGATTCAAATTCTCTCTCCCTAGAGGACCTCCGTTCAGGAATAGGATTTCTCCCCGCTGCCCCTGTACTACTGTCAGGGTCCCTAAGGTGCGGAGGATATAAGAAAGAGAATATATTCGCGTGTATACACAACATGTCCTCTATTTCTCAATGAGTCTTGACATTAAATTTGATATGCACAGAGTTCAAGGTCACACACTCACCGTGTGCACGCGCAAGACAACATTTTGTGTTGTTGTAATGAAACCATCTCATCGACATCTAGCGCGCGCGGTAGACCCGGGTCTACATCTGGAGCAGGTGTGCAGGATCCTGGAGCGTCATGATGAATGATTTAACCCTCTGCAGGTTCAATTTGGACACACGGGGATTATTTGATGACGAAGAGATATGGAGAGCTCTTGAGACAGTTGGGTTGTTAGAGTATTTAGCAGAGGATGGAATAACTCTGGACACTCAGTGCAGCAATTCAGGTGAATGTGACACGTTTTGAAAATGAAAAATGAAAATAGAGGGGTGTGTGTGGTTGGCTTGAAAATGCAACCTGGAACGTTGAAAAGACCAACACATCGAGTTTCAGATTTTGAGAGAGATGTTCGAAGGTTGCTGTTTTTAGTGACAATGCTGCTAGAGGAGCATACTATTCTAGTGATAGAAGAGCCCAGGGGTGCAGTAGGAGATTCGAAGTTCGAAAAGCAATTTGACCAGGTACGTATCCGACCGTCCCATTACCTATGCGGCATAGTATGCCCTTTCCTGAATCCTGATCCCATTTTTACGTGTTTGTAACTCTCCCGATCCCCCCACAGGCGCTAGACGACCTATTCTCAGACTGTACACGGATTATCATAGCTCACCGCTCTGAGACTCTACTCGGCTGTGAGAAATTACTCTTTCTTGACTCAGGGAGAATAGGATCTTACGGGACGAAACATGATCTAATGGTGAAGAAGTGCCCATTTTTCGCTCAAATTAGCAGACAATCAAGACTTCTTAGCTCTTCATGATATAGGAGGGAGAGATGATTAACTTTATTTTTAGACAGATTAAAAATATTTTTATGTTGAATAATGCATATGATACACTATACTCCTTTATTTTACTCCGCCATATTCAGAGTATTTTTGGTATTCCGTCTAAAAAGTCTTGGTTCATAGTATGGTAAATCAATTGAATATGTGTTCTGTACAAAATATACACTGTTAATTACATGGTAATTATACATCTGACCGGCAGACTCACTCCCTCAATCTCTCATTTCATTCTGATCTCATTCTGCTATCATAACGTAAACTACAATTTGTACAATATCAATCAATATCTGGCGCAGAACCATTTTAGATCGGCTGGCAGCGGCCGAACAGTTACCGCACTAACATGACTACACTGGCACGAAAACGCCCTTGCATCCTTTTTCTTTTCCAATAAAGATTTAACTCTCTCAAAATCGGGATAATTGTTTCTCAAAAATAAATAATCAACCTCACTTTTCCAACTATACCCATCAAAAACAACAATGGCACAATCACATTTTGAACATCTCATATTGGGGCATGATTTGTGCGAAACTGGTCCGATTTTCAGAGATGCACACTTCGAGGCACACTTGGCGTAAGGGCCACTAAGAGTGTTTTTCGTTATAGTAGGAGTCGATTTTGAACCCCTAAACGGTGATGTGAGATCGGGATCATTGAGAATGGAATCAACTTCACTGTCCTGCTCAGTTACACATTGTGTAGAAGATCTACTGGAATTAGTTATCTTGTTCTTCTTTTCTTCTACGGCACAATCGGCTACAAAATCATCAAGGTTGTCCAGAAATTTATCGAGATCATCTGACATTATTCCTAGATAGGCATGAGTGGGGTTAGAGTTCGACAGTAATTTGATTCGAGGGAGCTATTAGGGAAGGGATTGGTAAATCGGGAAGTTGTACAGTCAGAAGACACCAAAAGCAAATGCACATTGTACAATTTGAATTTGGTGTATTCCGCGCGCGATTGTACTTTGGCGCGGGGGTAAGTGTACTTTCAATACAACTGAGTTGGTTAAAACGAGTAATAGCGCACAAAAGTGTGCATGTCAAACAAAATCGCATGGTTACTCATATCAGAGTCAAATGTGTCCTGACATCAGCTGGTGGTCACTCTCTCTCTCTCTCTCTCTCTCTCTCTCTCTCTCTCTCTGTGTGTGTAATGTCTTGAATAAAATATAGATACACTCCTATAGTAGACCTTGTCGCTTCAAATCATTGAACACCTTCCTACTAACAACGTTCCCATGACTGTCCTCAAATTCTTCTTCGTATTCCTTCTGAAACTTCTCTTTATTCTTCTCCGCCCTGATCTTCTCCCATAGGGCTCTCGCATCCTCGATCAGCGTGACATTTGCAAAGTGAGCTGTGTTAGGAATATTAAGACACCTCATCCCGTGAGCATGCCTCCACTCCGCGAAATGCCTCTGGAACGCTTTGGGTCCTCTATACTTAAAGTTACCGCAGATCTCACAGTTAAAGTAGAGGTTCAGGCCGTGTAGTTTGTACAGCCAGTACGGGATTGGTTTGCCGTCCCAACCGAGAGGTAGATTCTTTGGATTGTAAGGGATGACATCCTCGTCGTCCTCTTCCTCCTCTCCTCCATCGCTATCATCATCATCATCGACTTCATCTGCAGTCCTCGCCTGCCTCCTCTCAACATTCTCTCTCGTAGCGGCCCTCTGTTCACTCAACAACTCGGTGTAGTGATACACAAAGGCCTCCAAGAGAGCAATCTCCCTCTGTCTCACACTCTCCTCTCTGCTCTTTTTACTCTTAGCGTACACGCTCGGGTCAAGATCATTTACGTCACGTCCCTTTGTAGAGAAAAGTCGTTGCGCTCGCTCCATTAGGGTTCCACCACACTTCAAATTGAGAGCCTGGAGGGCAGTTTTCAGACGATCTAAACCAAGGGAGGCCAACTCTTCGGGAGAATCAAATGGGGCGAGATCAAGGGTGTTACCTGTCTTCATAGCACTTGTGGGATCCCTACCCCACCCAGGGAAGGTTCCTTTCTCCCATTTCTCATCAAAATCCTCAGCAATCCTTTCTTTCTCCTTTGAAAAGTTCATCAGCGGGTTAATCCTTTCCATAAATCCGATCAAATAATCACGGAGTGTAGAAAGATATTTCCTGTAATCACTGGTCAACTTCTTCTCTTTTGGGAACTCGAAAAACCTATCAAAACTGGTCAGATAGGTCAGGTAATCGATCTTGGTTGAATGCTTCAGATTGACAAACTGATCATATGCCTCGTGGAGATCCAAATACCTCCCATATCCCTCCTCATCGGTAAACTCGGCCCACTCCTCATTATCATCAGGATTCTCTCTCTGCTCCTTCATCTCAAGAAACTCCATGACCATAGGTGCAGCCACCTCATCCCCTCCCTTGTGCAACTCCTTTATCCTCCTCAACCGGTTATAAAACTCCTGAAACTCGTTCAGCCCTCCAATCACGGCGATCTCCTCCTGCCGGCTGGCATCCTTGTCCTGATAGGTCCGGACCATGTTGTCTGTGGTCTCGTGGAGACGGTTGAAGAGATAGGCAGCACGGTGTTCAGAGTTGATGTGCTCCTTGTGGGAGGTGGGCTTGTGGAGCTTTTCAGCAACGAGGGCATCTTGTAAGCGTTCATACTCCTCGTGGTAGTGACGTTGTTGTTCTAGCACTGAGGTTGCCATGGTGACACTGAAATGTAGGGAGAACTGTGTTAGGAGACTTGTGTCAGGACAGCAGGAGAGAAGAGGAAGGGAGTTTTGTTAGGAGAGCGGAGGAAGGGAGTTGAGTTAGGAGAGAGGAGGAAGGGAGTTGAGTTAGGGGAGAGGAGGAAGGGAGTTGTGTTAGGAGAGAGGAGGAAGGGAGTTGTGTTAGGAGAGAGGAGGAAGGGAGTTGTGTTAGGAGAGAGGAGAGAGGGAGTTGTCTTAGGAGAGAGGAGGAAGGGAGTTGTGTTAGGAGAGAGGAGGAAGGGAGTTGTGTTAGGAGAGAGGAGGAAGGGAGTTGTGTTAGGAGAGAGGAGGAAGGGAGTTGTGTTAGGAGAGAGGAGGAAGGGAGTTGTGTTAGGAGAGAGGAGGAAGGGAGTTGTGTTAGGAGAGAGGAGGAAGGGAGTTGTGTTAGGAGAGAGGAGGAAGGGAGTTGTGTTAGGAGAGAGGAGGAAGGGAGTTGTGTTAGGAGAGAGGAGGAAGGGAGTTGTGTTAGGAGAGAGGAGGAAGGGAGTTGTGTTAGGAGAGAGGAGGAAGGGAGTTGTGTTAGGAGAGAGGAGGAAGGGAGTTGTGTTAGGAGAGAGGAGGAAGGGAGTTGTGTTAGGAGAGAGGAGGAAGGGAGTTGTGTTAGGAGAGAGGAGGAAGGGAGTTGTGTTAGGAGAGAGGAGGAAGGGAGTTGTGTTAGGAGAGAGGAGGAAGGGAGTTGTGTTAGGAGAGAGGAGGAAGGGAGTTGTGTTAGGAGAGAGGAGGAAGGGAGTTGTGTTAGGAGAGAGGAGGAAGGGAGTTGTGTTAGGAGAGAGGAGGAAGGGAGTTGTGTTAGGAGAGAGGAGGAAGGGAGTTGTGTTAGGAGAGAGGAGGAAGGGAGTTGTGTTAGGAGAGAGGAGGAAGGGAGTTGTGTTAGGAGAGAGGAGGAAGGGAGTTGAGTTAGGAGAGAGGAGGAAGGGAGTTGTGTTAGGAGAGAGGGGGAAGGGAGTTGTCTTAGGAGAGAGGAGAGAGGGAGTTGTGTTAGGAGAGAGGAGGAAGGGAGTTGAGTTAGGAGAGAGGAGGAAGGGAGTTGTGTTAGGAGAGAGGAGGAAGGGAGTTGTGTTAGGAGAGAGGAGGAAGGGAGTTGAGTTAGGAGAGAGGAGGAAGGGAGTTGTGTTAGGAGAGAGGAGGAAGGGAGTTGTCTTAGGAGAGAGGAGGAAGGGAGTTGTGTAAGGGGAGAGGAGGAAGGGAGTTGTGTTAGGAGAGAGGAGGAAGGGAGTTGTGTTAGGAGAGAGGAGGAAGGGAGTTGAGTTAGGAGAGAGGAGGAAGGGAGTTGCGTTAGGGGAGATGAGGAAGGGAGTTGTGTTAGGAGAGAGGGAATTAATGGAAATCAAGATAGATTCGGTCAAATTCCTGGGGTTTGGGTAAGATGATGAGACTGGAAGAGGGGCCGGGGGACATAGTCAGGTAACTAAAACTCGAAAAATTCAATTTAAGTTTGTTCATCATTAACGGAATAGGAAACAGTAGATTGTAAAAATAAAGACTCTAGAAAACTACCAAAACTTGTCAGTTTGAAATAAATTACACCGTCCCTCCAGGACAACTGCAGAACATGTTAGTTCTCTACCTACACACTGTCCCAATTCTTCCTCTAACACTACCTTTGTACCACCTAACACATGCCTTATAGTGGACCCCGGAACACTTATCTTTACTCCTGAATTCCCAGTCACAATGTACCTCCTAGATGTGCTATCATACCGGACCGCTGATACAGTCAGGGTTACAGAACAGGGAGATAGGAGGGGTAAGAACTGGTTGTAGTTGGGTGGTATAGGGACACTATACGATCCCAGTAGGGAGTGCTCCTCATCTGTCAGGGTGGTGTACAACTCACCAAACACCACGCTCCCCTCAGGAAGGGAGTTGAGGACCTGTGACAGGTGGTCCATGGTGTAACAGTTAGTATGTGTGGGTGTTACAGATAGGAACCTGGTAGCGAGGGGTGAGAAGGAGTGGGGAGTGGTGTGTTGTACCCAGTGGACAGCCCCTGATGTTGTTAGAATGTAGGTCACATAGCGGGCAGGGGTCAATTGGATGGTTGACAATACACGACCCAGCAGGTCAGATCTCCGGGCGACGACAGGTGAAATTATAGAGTTATCGGGCATTAGATCGCCACTCTTAAATTACCTGGGGAAACTAAGGTAGAGTATTGTCATGTGGAAGGGAAAACAACCCCTAACTAGAACCTGGAGCTGTGGGAACCAGGGAAGGAGACGGAAAGCGGGAGATATCTGGACCAGTGCCAGGGATTCAAAGAGACATGAGACACCATGGCAAAGTGAGATCTGATCCCAGTTCTCTCTGGCCGTCCTAATTTCCACCTCGACTAGAGGAGGAAGGGAGTTGTGTTAGGAGAGAGGAGGAAGGGAGTTGTGTTAGGAGAGAGGAGGAAGGGAGTTGTGTTAGGAGAGAGGAGGAAGGGAGTTGTGTTAGGAGAGAGGAGGAAGGGAGTTGTGTTAGGAGAGAGGAGGAAGGGAGTTGTGTTAGGAGAGAGGAGGAAGGGAGTTGTGTTAGGAGAGAGGAGGAAGGGAGTTGTGTTAGGAGAGAGGAGGAAGGGAGTTGTGTTAGGAGAGAGGAGGAAGGGAGTTGTGTTAGGAGAGAGGAGGAAGGGAGTTGTGTTAGGAGAGAGGAGGAAGGGAGTTGTGTTAGGAGAGAGGAGGAAGGGAGTTGTGTTAGGAGAGAGGAGGAAGGGAGTTGTGTTAGGAGAGAGGAGGAAGGGAGTTGTGTTAGGAGAGAGGAGGAAGGGAGTTGTGTTAGGAGAGAGGAGGAAGGGAGTTGTGTTAGGAGAGAGGGAATTAATGGAAATCAAGATAGATTCGGTCAAATTCCTGGGGTTTGGGTAAGATGATGAGACTGGAAGAGGGGCCGGGGGACATAGTCAGGTAACTAAAACTCGAAAAATTCAATTTAAGTTTGTTCATCATTAACGGAATAGGAAACAGTAGATTGTAAAAATAAAGACTCTAGAAAACTACCAAAACTTGTCAGTTTGAAATAAATTACACCGTCCCTCCAGGACAACTGCAGAACATGTTAGTTCTCTACCTACACACTGTCCCAATTCTTCCTCTAACACTACCTTTGTACCACCTAACACATGCCTTATAGTGGACCCCGGAACACTTATCTTTACTCCTGAATTCCCAGTCACAATGTACCTCCTAGATGTGCTATCATACCGGACCGCTGATACAGTCAGGGTTACAGAACAGGGAGATAGGAGGGGTAAGAACTGGTTGTAGTTGGGTGGTATAGGGACACTATACGATCCCAGTAGGGAGTGCTCCTCATCTGTTAGGGTAGTGTACAACTCACCAAACACCACACTCCCCTCAGGGAGGGAGTTGAGGACTTGTGACAGGTGGTCCATGGTGTAACAGTTAGTATGTGTGGGTGTTACAGATAGGAACCTGGTAGCGAGGGGTGAGAAGGAGTGGGGAGTGGTGTGTTGTACCCAGTGGACAGCCCCTGATGTTGTTAGAATGTAGGTCACATAGCGGGCAGGGGTCAATTGGATGGTTGACAATACACGACCCAGCAGATCAGATCTCCGGGCGACGACAGGTGAAATTATGGAGTTATCAGGCATTAGATCTCCACTTAATTTAATGGACCCCTTTGATTCCATCTCATAACAGTACACCTTCCCTTTACAACCCCTAACTAGAACCTGGAGCTGTGGGAACCAGGGAAGGAGACGGAAAGCGGGAGATATCTGGACCAGTGCCAGGGATTCAAAGAGACATGAGACACCATGGCAAAGTGAGATCTGATCCCAGTTCTCTCTGGCCGTCCTAATTTCCACCTCGACTATTACGATATTACCCTGCACATCAGCACACATGAATTGCACGTGAGTCTCTGAGAGCTGTACGTGATACACACACATGTAAACATTGGCACGTGCCCGAGGAAGGTTAGGTACTGGGAGGTATGTCGGTTCTGGGGTTTCAATCTGGCTTGCCCCTGGGGTTGACTGGGTGGCCTGAGGGGTCAGGTTCTCGGATCTCCCCTCAAAATGATCCACACTTTCAAAAGCAGAGAAATTGTGGGATGTAGATTTGAAGAATTGGGCATGAAACAGGGATAGAATAACACGGTGTCCTTGTTTGTAGAAACATTTGAAATCAGGGAACACAACCAAAACTCCCTCTCTGTCGCCTAATTTCTGCTCCTCAGGAACCAAGACCCTCACAACATGACCCTTCTTATCGATCGTTGTTACACTAACCATCATTCCGATCCTTGTCACCTCACCCCTCACTCTCCCGTAATAGCAGTCCCCTGTGAAGGGAGGGACAGATGCAGTGGCAATGTTCTTGTGCAGCCACATCAGATACTCTCCAGTGGTAAATCTGGCCTGAGTTTGGGCCCGATGTGCAAGTGAGCCAGCTTCGTACCGTTTTGCTTTGTCCTTTCGTTTACCGAGAGTTGGGGAAGCCTTTTTCTTTGGAGATTTCAGGCTTTCTAGCCAGGAGGAAGTTGATTTACGAGTTGATGGGGTACCTAGCACACTCGGGGTTGGTCCAGGAGTTCGTGGGCTGGGAGGTAAAGAGGATACTGGCTTGGTAGGAAAGAAATCAGAAAATTTATCAGAAACTTTGTTGTTTTTATTATTATCGGTTGTTACTCTTGAATCACTAACACGTTTACTGACTGTCTGCCTAGTTTTAAGAGTAAGATGTCCCACTACAG
>AVPN01000126.1:65438-85021 GCA_000695325.1 Pleurobrachia bachei | reverse complement strand
TATCTCTCTCTCTCTCTCTCTCTCTCTCTCTCTCTCTCTCTCTCTCTCCCACGCACACCTCACACCTACCTGTCCCACTTCTCAGATTGATCTCATCTTCAAGGAACTCCGACCTACGGCTACATCACGGTTGATAGATCTTGGCAGTGGAGATGGCAGGGTCGTTATAGAGGCTGCTAAAAAGGGATTTCCTCGAGCTGATGGGATCGAGTTGAACATCTGGCTGGTTCTGTACTCCAGATGGAAGAGTCTTGTCAGTGGGACTAATTCTAGGACATCCTTCAAACGGGCTGATCTGTGGAAGGTAATTATGGAGTTATTGTGCAGTAGATTTGATGTGAACGTATACCCCCAGACCCTTCCTCCCTAACAAATATTCCCCCCTTCATATCTCTTCTGTTTCAGTACGACCTATCACCCTACGACACAATAGTGGTGTTCGGAGGAGAAGGGATGATTGAGGATATCAGTAAGAAATTAAAGGACGAACTCAAGTCTGATACGGATATTATCTCCTGTCGGTTCCCCCTCGATGAGCGGCTATGGACGGCAGATAAATTGATAGAAGATGGCCCTAACCCGCTATGGAGATACAAACAAGCATAGAAAGAGGGAGATGGAGATGTTTTTGAGTTTAATTTATTACCAAATTAAGTTATTACTTTTATTTTGTACGTTTGTTTTATACCAGATCTCTTACATGTACACAGGTGTTTTATTACCAAGTAACTTGATCCCATTTCACTTTCCTCTTCTCTTTCCTTTCTTTCTTTCTTCTTACTCGGTACTCCATGAACTGATTCCCCTGATTGCTTCACCTCATCGTAACAAACCAAAGCTTCCCTCCTAATTCCTGACAAACCAATTCTTCCGGCTCCTAACAAACCCCTACTTCCCTGCAGGTCTACATTTTACCGACGAGACCTCTATTGGTTGCACTAAGGGGGGTGGTGCACTGCAGCTGACACCGCTCCCTCGTCTCAGGACAGTAGTTGGCTTTATGAAGGAGCAACCAAACCCCCTGAAGGGGACGAGACTAAATCCAGTTTAGACGCTAACGCCACTGAGTTCGTGTCTAAGTTTGGGAATGGTGTTGACTCGGGAGCCTCGGAGAGCGAGGAAGAATCAGATGATGATATAGAAATAACAATCGGAGAGATTAATAAGAAGGCTCCCGGTCCTTATGGCATGTCATTCCCCCAACAGTCGGTTAATCAACCGAAAGTAGTTAGTGTTATCACAGCATTACCACCCACTATCCCTCAAGTATCAGCCCCCGTAACTGTAACATCCAGTAAGCGGACAATAGATGTAAATGCGGTGGGTAATATAAATGGTGTTCCAATCTATGATTATGATATTGATACGATGTGTGAAGAGAAGCCCTGGAGGTTACCAGGGGCCGATCTTACTGACTACTTTAATTATGGGTTCAATGAAGATTCTTGGAAGTCGTATTGTGACAAACAGAAGTCTGTACGTGGTATAGCGGCGGAGAAGAATCGAGAGTTTGCTGTTCTTGGTAGGTTACCCGCTCTTCCTGAGCTGCCCAAGGCACCTGGTCTAGGTGGCAGTATTGGGGTGATTGGAGCGAAGAAAGAGATGCCTACCCAGGTGATGTCATCTCTGTCAGCAGTTAGGGCCATGATGTCAACACCCATGGGCATGTTCGCCCCTACCTCCTTCCTCCCCATACCACCACAACTCGCACCACCAGGCCTAGCTCCCCTAGAGATGATGAGAGAGGTGAAACAGGAGGATGGTGCCAAACCTGTGGCCTTCCAACATCCCTTGTCAATGGCTGGACCTCTACCTCCCCCTACCATGTTCCCTCCACCAGGTATGCCCTCCATGTTACCGCCCCCAGGGGGTGCCATCGCCCCGCCCCTTCTCCTCCCACCACCAGCCTTCGGGGAGGACAGTAACGGGGGAGGGGGCTCGTCTGATGAGGATGGTCGGAGGAGACCCAGGAGACGATCTAGAGAACACTCCTCGAGACGGGAGGGCAGCAGCAGGAGACGAACTGCAGATAGGAGCACGGAACATAGATCAAGATCACGGAGGTCGCCCACACGGAAATCAGAAAAGAAATCCAGTCGGAAGTCATCGAGGGGTGATGAGTCATCGCGGAGGGAATCTTCTCGGAGCGGCCATAGGGATGAAGAGAGGGGCAAGAGGAGTAAGAGAAAGAAAGACAGTGAGGGAGATGGGAAAGAAAATGGAGTTGATGCAGAGCATTAGCCTCTCTGTCCCTCTCTCTCAAAATGTAAAATAGAAAATGGAAAGTCTCGGTGACACATATGTAAACTCCGTTTCCTAGTGTGTGTGTTTTGAAAAACACAGATTGTTACCTTCTCGAGAGAGCGTGAATCTTTTTACAAACTGTATCAATGTTTTGAGAGAAAGAGAGAGAAATGCCAGAAATAACAAGTTACTAGATATAACATACATGTTCTATCGCACAAGTTAGTTTCCTCAAGCTGCTATGTTAGTAAGTAATAATTTATTATGAAATTTTCATCATTGCGTTTTTCTCTCCCCGTGTACGCTTTGGAACGGATCCAAACTCTATCAAATCTCTCTCACACGTTTCAAAGTGTACCAATATGACACCCTCAGACCCCCACACCCTGAACAACAAACACACGTGCTTCTCTCTATCTATTTATTTGTAGATTATTATATTTTGCCTTTTTAACAACACAAACCCCCTGTTTCACTCGACTATCCAAACTACTTCCTCTCACCACCTCCTTTATATATCTAGCGGGGGAACAATGCCTAAAAAGTTTGGCGGGGAGAATAGTAAAGCAGTAGAGGCCCGGGCGAGAAAGAATGCTATAGCAGAAGAGAAGAAGGCAGTAGCATCAGCAGCAGCTGAGGATGAACGGTGGGAAGATGATGATAAACAAGCTAATAAGAAACAACAGAGAAAGGTGTGTGTGAATTGTGACAAGACCTAATCGGTCTATCCCAAATCCCTGTCTATTCTCCCTTTACCTCCTCCTCATACTACCTCAATCACCCTCTCGCCCACAACTTCCCCGCTACAAAATAAAAGATCTCATTTGAAAACCTACCTCCTCCCCCATACTACCTCCCCACTTGTAACCTCAGATCGGACTAATACACCCAGAAAGCTGAGGAAGCGAAAAGGTTGGCTGCTCTAGAACGGAAGAAACAGAATGCTGATATGTTAGCAGAAGAGGAGCAACAGTTACAGGAAAGCACTAAAGCGAAGGTACCCCCTAAGAAGATCACCCAAGCGGAACTGGTGAGACGTCAGGAAGCACAGGCTGAGCAAGAAGCAAAGGAAGCTGCAGCAGCTGAGGTAGGAAGCAATCATGGGACAAATCAGGGTGTTAGAGCGCCAACAACTAGCACAGACTGCTCAGGGATCAGTGCAAAGTAGTCGGCCAGGCAGTGTAGGGATCGCGCATGGGATGGCACGCGCGCAACATGAACCGAATTATTCATTTTCCTTCTCTCTTGACAGATGTTTTATAACAAGTGTAACCCCATACCCCCAAGTAACCTCACCCCCTCCCCCCATGTAAAACCCTCCATCCCACAGGAGGAGCCGATACACGAGAACCTCAACCGAGTTATGACGGACACTGAGGTCGCCCAGAACGTGGAACAAGCCATTGCTGCTCTCGATATTGGTGGGGATGGGGCTGACATGCACCCTGAGAAGAGGATGAAGGCAGCATGGACAGCATTTGAAGAGGGGAGAATCTCCCAGCTACGGGCCGAGAACCCCTCCCTCAGGCTGTCTCAAATCCGGCAAATGCTACGGAAGGAGTGGAAGAAATCACCTCTGAATCCCATGAACCAATAGTTTGAAGAAAGAGAGAGTGTTGTATCATAATCGGGGTATTGATTCCGGGTTTTAAAATATATTGCTATTTGTACGAATTAGTTACAGTTATACAAAGTCTACTTCTGTTTCAAGAAGGCAACTATGCTTTTTATTACCTCGTTTCATTGTCCACCCTTTATCTGTCCCTGCTCCCCCAATATAACCCCTCCCCATCTCTTATAGATATGGGTACATTTACCCCCCAGACATGTCTAGAGCTCGTCTCCCTGCTATCTCAACAGCAAGTGGACCGTGAATACCTGTACTTTGGGGGAACTATCGAGCTCTCTCTGGAGGACAAGCGATATAAAATCAGGGAATATTTGACGATGTTAGTTAAGCCAGGAGGACTTGATAACAGAGCTGATGATAATGATGACATGGATCTCTCTACTGACAGGTGTGTGTGGGACATTTCGGATGAATAGCAAAATATGTTGGTGATTCTTTTTTATGTAACCAATGCGACGAAGTAATACAACTACGTATTTGGTACCATTATTTGGTAACCATTGTAAGTTATCTCGGTTCTGCTTTTTGTGATAATTTGTTACACAGTATTCAGTATGATATAGTATGATTCACCACTGATGTTCAGGTAACAACATTTAGATGTACCTGAGAGATCAGGAAGATCTCTGTGCAGGTAGAGTGTTGTGTCGTGTATTGAATGTATCATACACAAAGTGTAAGTAAACATCCACCATGCGGCATATAAGGTAAGGCGTTTCATTCAACAAAATACACGGTAAATATATTGAGAAAGTATTGTGTTTCGGGCAGATATTTCTTTTCCGACCCGCTCTTCCTGAGCTGCCCAAGGCACCTGGTCTAGGTGGCAGTATTGGGGTGATTGGAGCGAAGAAAGAGATGCCTACCCAGGTGATGTCATCTCTGTCAGCAGTTAGGGCCATGATGTCAACACCCATGGGCATGTTCGCCCCTACCTCCTTCCTCCCCATACCACCACAACTCGCACCACCAGGCCTAGCTCCCCTAGAGATGATGAGAGAGGTGAAACAGGAGGATGGTGCCAAACCTGTGGCCTTCCAACATCCCTTGTCAATGGCTGGACCTCTACCTCCCCCTACCATGTTCCCTCCACCAGGTATGCCCTCCATGTTACCGCCCCCAGGGGGTGCCATCGCCCCGCCCCTTCTCCTCCCACCACCAGCCTTCGGGGAGGACAGTAACGGGGGAGGGGGCTCGTCTGATGAGGATGGTCGGAGGAGACCCAGGAGACGATCTAGAGAACACTCCTCGAGACGGGAGGGCAGCAGCAGGAGACGAACTGCAGATAGGAGCACGGAACATAGATCAAGATCACGGAGGTCGCCCACACGGAAATCAGAAAAGAAATCCAGTCGGAAGTCATCGAGGGGTGATGAGTCATCGCGGAGGGAATCTTCTCGGAGCGGCCATAGGGATGAAGAGAGGGGCAAGAGGAGTAAGAGAAAGAAAGACAGTGAGGGAGATGGGAAAGAAAATGGAGTTGATGCAGAGCATTAGGGAGAGACAGGGAGAGAGAGTTTTACATTTTATCTTTTACCTTTCAGAGCGTGACACATATGTAAACTCCGTTTCCTAGTGTGTGTGTTTTGAAAAACACAGATTGTTACCTTCTCGAGAGAGCGTGAATCTTTTTACAAACTGTATCAATGTTTTGAGAGAAAGAGAGAGAAATGCCAGAAATAACAAGTTACTAGATATAACATACATGTTCTATCGCACAAGTTAGTTTCCTCAAGCTGCTATGTTAGTAAGTAATAATTTATTATGAAATTTTCATCATTGCGTTTTTCTCTCCCCGTGTACGCTTTGGAACGGATCCAAACTCTATCAAATCTCTCTCACACGTTTCAAAGTGTACCAATATGACACCCTCAGACCCCCACACCCTGAACAACAAACACACGTGCTTCTCTCTATCTATTTATTTGTAGATTATTATATTTTGCCTTTTTAACAACACAAACCCCCTGTTTCACTCGACTATCCAAACTACTTCCTCTCACCACCTCCTTTATATATCTAGCGGGGGAACAATGCCTAAAAAGTTTGTCGGGGAGAATAGTAAAGCAGTAGAGGCCCGAGCGAGAAAGAATGCTATAGCAGAAGAGAAGAAGGCAGTAGCATCAGCAGCAGCTGAGGATGAACGGTGGGAAGATGATGATAAACAAGCTAATAAGAAACAACAGAGAAAGGTGTGTGTGAATTGTGACAATACCTAATCGGTCTATCCCAAATCCCTGTCTATTCTCCCTTTACCTCCTCCTCATACTACCTCAATCACCCTCTCGCCCACAACTTCCCCGCTACAAAATAAAAGATCTCATTTGAAAACCTACCTCCTCCCCCATACTACCTCCCCACTTGTAACCTCAGATCGGACTAATACACCCAGAAAGCTGAGGAAGCGAAAAGGTTGGCTGCTCTAGAACGGAAGAAACAGAATGCTGATATGTTAGCAGAAGAGGAGCAACAGTTACAGGAAAGCACTAAAGCGAAGGTACCCCCTAAGAAGATCACCCAAGCGGAACTGGTGAGACGTCAGGAAGCACAGGCTGAGCAAGAAGCAAAGGAAGCTGCAGCAGCTGAGGTAGGAAGCAATCATGGGACAAATCAGGGTGTTAGAGCGCCAACAACTAGCACAGACTGCTCAGGGATCAGTGCAAAGTAGTCGGCCAGGCAGTGTAGGGATCGCGCATGGGATGGCACGCGCGCTCAGAACATGAACCGAATTTATTCATTTTCCTTCTCTCTTGACAGATGTTTTATAACAAGTGTAACCCCATACCCCCAAGTAACCTCACCCCCTCCCCCATGTAACACCCTCCATCCCACAGGAGGAGCCGATTCACGAGAACCTCAACCGAGTTATGACGGACACTGAAGTAGCTCAGAACGTGGAACAAGCCATTGCAGCTCTCGATATTGGAGGGGATGGCACAGACATGCACCCTGAGAAGAGGATGAAGGCAGCATGGACAGCATTTGAAGAGGGGAGAATCTCCCAACTACGGGCCGAGAACCCCTCCCTCAGGCTGTCTCAAATCAGGCAAATGCTACGGAAGGAGTGGAAGAAATCACCTTTGAATCCCATGAACCAATAGTTTGAAGAAAGAGAAGAGAGAAATATGTTGTATCATAATCGGGGTATTGATTACGGGTTTTAAAATATTGCTATTTGTACGAATTAGTTACAGTTATACAAAGTCTACTTCTGTTTCAAGAAGAAAGCCACGCTTTTTAATATTACTCGTTTCATTGTCAACCCTTCATCTGTCCCTTCTCCCTCTATAACCCCTCCTCTCTTATAGATATGGGTACATTTACCCCCCAGACATGTCTAGAGCTCGTATCCCTGCTATCTCAACAGCAAGTGGACCGTGAATATCTGTACTTTGGTGGAACTATTGAGCTCTCTCTGGAGGACAAGCGATATAAAATCAGGGAATATTTGACGATGTTAGTTAAGCCAGGAGGACTTGATAACAGAGCTGATGATAATGATGACATGGATCTCTCTACTGACAGGTGTGTGTGACATTTCGGATGATTCTTTTTGATGTAACCATTGTAAGTTATCTCGGTTCTTCTTTTTGTGATAATTTATTACACAGTATTCAGTATGATATAGTATGATTCACCACTGATGTTCAGGTAACAACATTTAGATATTCGAGAGATCAGGAAGATCTCTGTGTGCAGGTAGAGTGTGTCGTGTAATGTATACACACAGACTAAGTGTAAGTAAACATCCACTGCGGCTCAAGGTAAGGCCTTCCATTCGGCAAACTACATGGTAAATATATTGAGAAAGTATTGTGTTTCGGGCAGATATTTCTTTTCCGAAATAGCTCTGTTTAACACTCATCTCATTTCAGTGTCGAGCAGCCAGCATCCAAACGAACTCAGCCGACCTCGAGGCCTGCTGAGGACTCGTGGGCCCAAATCCCAGCCCCCACGGCTCAATACAGATCTACAACCGCCCAGTCTCGGCAGGAACCAGCTAGATACCCCTCCCGCTCTGAGCAACCTGCCCTGCGGCCCAGATTAGGCCCTCCCCGGCCCCCTGGTTCTAATGATCCTCTTCCCTCATTGAGGCCTCCAAGATCTAATGATCCTCTCCCCTCATCGAGGCCTAGATCTAACGATCTTCCATCATCGAGACCCCCTAGATCTAACGATCTTCCTCCATCATCACGACCCCCTCCTGCGCCTTCATCAAGAGGACCACCTCCACGGAGGGGTGGGTCCGGCAGGGGTGGATCCAGCCGGGGAGAATTTGGGGTGAGGGGCTGGGGTAACAAGGAAGATATACCACACAATTTGAAACCAGTCAACTGGGGTGGAGTGGTGCTGAAAGAGATCTTTAAAGAGTTGTACAAGGTAGGTAAAGGTGGAAACAAGTCTGGCTGCCAGGTAGGTACTACCACCACCAATGCAATCTCAGGAGAGTCCGGCTACGAGTGACCGAGGAGAGACGGAGATCATCGCATACAGAGATCACCACTCCATGACAGTGACAGAGGATTCACCACGGCCAGTTCTAGATATAGAGGAGATATCATTCCCACAATGTCTCAAGACGGTGTTCCGGAAAAAGGGATATGACAATCCCACGCCCATCCAGAGTCAGGTGTGGCCAATAGCGCTATCTGGCAAAGATTTAATTGGGATTGCTCAAACAGGGA
This sequence comes from Pleurobrachia bachei, assembly GCA_000695325.1. Lineage (NCBI taxonomy): Eukaryota > Metazoa > Ctenophora > Tentaculata > Cydippida > Pleurobrachiidae > Pleurobrachia > Pleurobrachia bachei. The sequence goes on along the minus strand of AVPN01000126.1, from coordinate 76,462 downwards.
GCGGCAAGACCTTGGGTTACCTTCTCCCTGCCCTCCTTCATATAACAGCCCAGCCACCTGCAAAGGAGGGCCCTATAGCGCTCTGCTTGTGTCCCACACGTGAGTTAGCTCAGCAGGTAATGAGTGTCAGCGAGGAATTCGCAAGTGCTGTCCGGATTAGAGCCCTGGCCCTTACTGGAGGAGCATCCAAGAACCAGCAACTCCGTAGTCTAGCTGATGGAGCAGAACTGGTTATAGCAACCCCTGGGAGACTTATCGAACTGTTGGATACGAAACAGTGCTCCCTCCGAGACTGCTCCTATGTGATTCTGGACGAAGCAGACCGACTTCTTGATATGGGATTCGAGCAGCAGATCACCGCTATTCTCTCACAAATCAGACCAGACCGCCAGACACTGATGCTGTCAGCAACGTGGCCAGTTGAGGTACAGGATCTAGCTGGCAAATTCCTTCAGAACCCTCTCCAGATCACCCTTGGTTCGGAGGGTCTGGTTGCAAACCATGCGATAAAACAGGTCGTTATGGTGTTGGAGGGGTTTGAGAAGTTTGAAAAGTTGAAGGAACCAGCTAGATACCCCTCCCGCTCTGAGCAACCTGCCCTGCGGCCCAGATTAGGCCCTCCCCGGCCCCCTGGTTCTAATGATCCTCCCCCTTCATCAAGGCCCGCTAGATCTAACGATCTTCCTCCACCATCAAGGGCCCCTAGATCTAACGATCTTCCACCATCGAGACCCCCTAGATCCAATGATCAGCCTCCAACATCACGACCCCCTCCTGCGCCTTCATCAAGAGGACCACCTCCACGGAGGGGTGGGTCCGGCAGGGGTGGATCCAGCCGGGGAGAATTTGGGGTGAGGGGCTGGGGTAACAAGGAAGATATACCACACAATTTGAAACCAGTCAACTGGGGTGGAGTGGTGCTGAAAGAGATCTTTAAAGAGTTGTACAAGGTAGGTAAAGGTGGAAACAAGTCTGGCTGCCAGGTAGGTACTACCACCACCAATGCAATCTCAGGAGAGTCCGGCTACGAGTGACCGAGGAGAGACGGAGATCATCGCATACAGAGATCACCACTCCATGACAGTGACAGAGGATTCACCACGGCCAGTTCTAGATATAGAGGAGATATCATTCCCACAATGTCTCAAGACGGTGTTCCGGAGAAAGGGATATGACAATCCCACGCCCATCCAGAGTCAAGTGTGGCCAATAGCGCTATCTGGCAAAGATTTAATTGGGATTGCTCAAACAGGGAGCGGCAAGACCTTGGGTTACCTTCTCCCTGCCCTCCTTCATATAACAGCCCAGCCACCTGCAAAGGAGGGCCCTATAGCGCTCTGCTTGTGTCCCACACGTGAGTTAGCTCAGCAGGTAATGAGTGTCAGCGAGGAATTCGCAAGTGCTGTCCGGATTAGAGCCCTGGCCCTTACTGGACCTCGTAGGTTCTTGGTCGTTGAGGCATCAGATCGACTACCTCGTCTTGAGGTTATAGCAACCCCTGGGAGACTTATCGAACTGTTGGATACGAAACAGTGCTCCCTCCGAGACTGCTCCTATGTGATTCTGGACGAAGCAGACCGACTTCTTGATATGGGATTCGAGCAGCAGATCACCGCTATTCTCTCACAAATCAGACCAGACCGCCAGACACTGATGCTGTCAGCAACGTGGCCAGTTGAGGTACAGGATCTAGCTGGCAAATTCCTTCAGAACCCTCTCCAGATCACCCTTGGTTCGGAGGGTCTGGTTGCAAACCATGCGATAAAACAGGTCGTTATGGTGTTGGAGGGGTTTGAGAAGTTTGAAAAGTTGAAGATCCTATTGAAGCAGATTAGGGAGGAGGGCGAGGCGAACAAGACGCTGGTGTTTACTGACACCAAGAAGATGACTGATGATTTGGCCGAGGATCTGAAGAGAGAAAGATGGCCTGTAGAAGCCATGCATGGGGATAAACGGCAATCAGACAGAGAACACATCTTAGAACGTGGGTAGTTTGTCCGTCTGTTGATCTAGTGTGTTGCTCTAGTATGTTTGTTCGTCTGTTGCTCTAGAAGGTTTGTTCGTCTGTTGCTCTAGTTATGTTATCAGGATTCGTTCTCACTTCTTAGCTCTTGAGTTCTCTATGTTATTGGTAACTTTACACGATCTACCAATAGACAAGCTGTCGTGTCTAGCTCTCGAACCTCCCTCTCAACGTGCTAGAACCCTTCGATGGTTATATGTTTACTCCAATAACCCCTAAAGACCCCCTATTTAGACCCCACGTATTAGTATAGTCACTACCCCCATTGCATGGTTAGACTGTTACAAATGTTAAGGGAGGGTTAGAACATAACAACTTCCACCCTTCAACTACAGGATTCAAGAGAGGAAGCATCAAGATACTGATAGCTACAGATGTAGCATCTCGTGGTATCGACATCAGTGACATAACTAATGTTATCAACTATGATTACCCCAACACCACTGAGGATTACATCCACAGGATAGGAAGGACCGCACGGGCTGCTAGAAGTGGTAAGATCATCTCACAATGCCCTGTTACCTTACTTGACCAGTGGTCGAAGGGTAGTCGACCTTCTCTTTCTCTCAGTGCCTCATAACATGCATAAGATGTTGTCGTTCATTTCGAAAAGGGGTTTTAACTATTTTTTAGTTAAAAAAAAATTAAAATCAAGGTGGTAGATCAAGGTGCACTCTTATAATATATTGTAGTTATCAAATTTTAGTAGTTCTGCAGTAATGTAGTTACCAGTTAACACCTTGTGCTCATTTTCTTACTGTAGCACGAGACCCTAGCATTGAACATTCGATAGTTTATAGTTCACATTTATATGTATATACTCTCTTTCAGTAAGAGTAGACCAATCAACCTCTATCTAAAGTTACCCAATTAATTGTCCAGGTACTGCCTACACGTTTATCACGCCTAATGATTCCCGCAATATCAATGATCTGATCAATGTGTTGCAAGAGGCAGACCAGGAAGTGCCACATGCCCTACTAATGATGCGAGAGTGCTTTGGGGGAACAAAACAAGGTAACATCGCGATGTTACCTTACGAAGTCGAACAAGGCTAGTCTTATCTACCCTATGCCCTTGCCAATAATGCCACATATTTCAGTTAAGAAGGTCTGGTTACCGAAGGCTTTGAAAAGGAAGCTAGCGTCTGAAGAAGAAGTGAAGAAGACCTTGACACCAGCGGAGGAGAGAGAGGCCAGATTTGTACCAGAGACTGAAGACGATTGGAAGTCTTTATACGGTGACATGGACTGAACTGTGTGGGATGGGGGCAATATAATCAGTGTGATAGGAATTAATTCCAGAGACTACTTCAGGGGGAGATCATGTTGATCTAGTGTGTTGCTCTAGTATGTTTGTTCGTCTGTTGCTCTAGAAGGTTTGTTCGTCTGTTGCTCTAGTTATGTTATCAGGATTCGTTCTCACTTCTTAGCTCTTGACAAGAGATACAATAACCATTGAAATGTGCTAGATGGTTATCTGTTCGACAGGTGTCTAGCTCTCGAACCTCCCTCTCAACGTGCCAGAACCCTTCGATGGTTATATGTAAACTCCAATAACCCCTATTAAGACCCCATGTACTTGTATAGTCACTATAACTACCCCTTCACAGGGTTCAAGAGGGGCAGCATCAAGATACTGATAGCTACAGATGTAGCATCTCGTGGTATCGATATCAGTGACATAACTAACGTTATCAACTACGATTACCCCAACACCACTGAGGATTACATCCACAGGATTGGAAGGACCGCCAGGGCTGCTAGAAGTGGTAAGATCATCTCACAATGCCCTGTTACCTAACTTGACCAGTGGTCGAAGGGTTGTCGACCTTCTCTTTCTCTCAGTGCCTCATAACATGCATAAGATGTTGTCGTTCATTTCGAAAAGGGGTTTTAACTATTTTTTAGTTAAAAAAAATTAAAATCAAGGTGGTAGATCAAGGTGCACTCTTATAATATATTGCATGTAGTTATCAAATTTAAGTAGTTCTGCAGTAATGTAGTTATCAGTTAACACCTTGTGCTCATTTTCTTACTGTAGCACGAGACCCTAGCATTGAACAATCGATAGTTTATAGTTCACATTTATATATACTCTCTTTCAGTAAGAGTAGACCCAATCAACCTCAATCTAAAGTTACCCAATCACCCAGGTACTGCCTACACGTTTATCACGCCGAATGATTCCCGGAATATCAATGATCTAATTAATGTGTTACAAGAGGCAGACCAGGAAGTGCCACATGCCCTACTAATGATGAGAGAGTGCTTTGGGGGAACAAAACAAGGTAAAATTATGGGCTTGTTGTTGATATTGGAACCCCCCCCCCCACTTCTGGATCAGAATAGAAACCGCAGTCTTACCAACCCTATAATAACGCTCTTGCCAATAATGCCACCTATTTCAGTTAAGAAGGTCTGGTTACCAAAGGGTCTGAAAAGGAAGCTGGCATCTGAAGAAGAAGTTAAGAAGACCTTGACACCAGCGGAGGAGAGAGAGGCCAGATTTGTACCAGAGACTGAAGACGATTGGAAGTCTTTATACGGTGACATGGACTGAACTGTGTGCAGTGTGGGATGGGGGCAATATAATCAGTGTGATAGGAATTAATTCCAGAGACTACTTCAGGGGGAGATCAATGTGCTACACAACACCTCTCCGTGAACTAGTCTCTGAAATTAATTTCTGGCAGATTCAACTAATCAATTCGACAGTGCCAGTCGCCAGGAATTAATTTGAGAGACTACTGTAGGGGGAGGGTCGAGGTGCCATACAGTGTTCGAAATGATTGATTCGTGATACACGTTTTTATTTTTGACTGATTTGAATTTATTCTAACGTGAATTCTGTGTTTCCTTTAGCTATCAGACAAATCTTCCGATAAAATGGTGGTGTAATGTCTGGTGGTGCTGGATAGGGTTAAAACAAGTGGTTTTTAACCACATAACCAGTTAACAAGTGTGGTGCGATCCGGAACGTGAAGTGTGACGGCTCACTTCTCATCGCGCGGAATGATTTGAGCCGCGCACACGTCACCAAACCCTATTCAGAAGACACCGCGCCGCACAAACATGAAGAGAAGAGGGTTCCGGCAGGAGTTATTTCTGCATTCTGCAAAGAAGTTGTACCATTGTTAAATGATGATGTACCACCCTGTAAGCAGTTGGAGGAGGAGGAGCTTGCACTGATTGAATTGCTCACACACAGAGTGCAAGTGATCAAAACTGTTCAATGAGATGGTGGAAAAGCACTTAATTTGATATAGCTCTTGAATCGAGTCGTTCTAGAACAAGGATATATACAGTTCTAAGTGGTTTTATTCGCATTAAGTAAATCAGCTTAACCTTTATCTACCCCGTTTTTAGACTGGTATATTATCATCTACTAGACAAAGAGATTTACTAAATGCATTATATGAGTGAATATTTGTACCATTCAGACGGACCACTAGATAGTATACGGTTTAAAGTGCGTTTCAAACCACTTGACCCGAGATTCCTGGAAATTCAGGATCTCTCTTAGTAAATACAACACGCAATGCTCCAATTTCCAGGAATCTTGTACGTAATGTCTCAATCCAGTTTAAGAAAATGGGACCGTTTATTATAGCCCCCTCTCTCAGAAACAACATAACCACTTTCATAAAGAGGGGTGGAGCAGTGAATATATGCGATTGTAGTAATCTGTCGGTAATCAAAGTCTTCTAGGAAAGTGGAAGAGGAAGAGAGGCGAGGACATAGTTATGCGTTTTCTAGAAAATAGGAAGTTATACTCGAGGTAGGCCGTAGAGAATACTGCCCTCTCTTCCCACACAGCCATGACACCCTTGTTAAAGATTTGTACAACACCAATATATTGGGGAGAGAAGAATGGTATCAGAATATATATTTAACCAGTAAACAGTTTTCAGCATTCACAGTCTCTTCTCTGTCGTTTGGCATAACTTTAATAGCATCTCATAAAAAATAAACACAAGTTTCTCACACATAGATCCCAGCCCACAGCATGGTAAATACAGATCCGAAGCCGAGGAAGGCAGCTGCTGTCAAGGAGAGCATTCCCTCGATCGAGAGCTGGCGGCTGAACTTGGTCGATGTTACCTGGGGAGGGGGTTGGTAACGCAGTTCCCCCTACATTGCGGGCACGCTAAGACGTGCCTTACTTTTGCAATGCCCTACAGTTACCAAGGGAGGGGGGTTGTTATGCGTTTGTAATGTATGGGGCATTGAGCTAGGGAGGGGATATGTCAAAGTTGTCTGGGAAGTTTATCAAAGAGCATGTCTGAATGAATTGTATGATTATTGACATGAATATGAATATGAGAAGATGTAGAAGTCTTGATTTGATAGTTTCATTTGTTGAGTTATTACACGACATGACAGTCACAATTTCACGGAAAATGATGAGCCTTCTGGTAATATTTTGCCGTCATTATATGAGCACAACGAAGGGGTGCTGACGAGTCACCCCCTCCCTGCCGACGGACCTCCCTGCCGACGGTAGAGGGTGAATAGGAGAGGTAAATGCCCTCCCTGCCGAATACTCTCTCGGGGTGAGCCGTCGGCAGGCAGGGCCGCATAGGGGGGTTAAATGTCCTACGACGATTCCGGTGCTGACACGTGTAACATACGGGAATGGAAAACTAGAAAATCTCACCCCATTTTATAATAAGGGAGAGTCGTTTTCATTTCATCATATCCTCTGACATCTTCATACTGCAGTAGAACCTGCTCCTTCTTTCTCGCTAGTTCCTCTCTCAGGGGCGGGACCACTCCATTCATTTCCTTTAATATTCTCACCACATCCACCTTAATTTCCCTCTCCCTCATCGCAAGAATGAGCGTATATTCAGCCTCAATCCTGTCCACTTCTGTCCCAGATTTTTGTGCCGTCAAGTCAGCGATGGTCTGGTTCACAAGAACATCAAAAGCATCATTGAAAGTGTTCTCTTTCTTCTTCCATTTTGTCAACACTGCCGCCTTGCCGGCCTCGATCAGAGCGGTGTGGATGTTATGATGATCCGAGGAGAAGATGTATTCACACGCCACCATGTCCTCATCGACCAAGTGCCCTCATTTTTGTTTCTACTCCAATCCAAAGCAAAGTTGCTATTTTTGGTCAAGGCTGAAAATACAGGCAAAAAGGGCGTGGCCATTTTGGACACTTTCTTCACCTCGGTTGGAGTGAACGATTTTTTTGGTGTTTCTGGGACCCCATAGGAGTACAATGCAAGTGGAAAACCTTTGTTATGTCTCAGTTCACCAAATGACCCAAAAATGACAAAAAGTGACTGGCCTAATAGTTATATGGAATTAAACAATTAATATGTAGAAATAGGAAGTCATACTCGAGGTAGGCCGCGGTAGAGAATACTGCCCCACTTCCCTTCACAGCCATGACACCCTTGTTAAAGATTTGTACAACACCAATATATTGGGGAGAGAAGAATGGTATCAGAATATATATTTAACCAGTAAACAGTTTTCAGCATTCACAGTCTCTTCTCTGTCGTTTGGCATAACTTTAATAGCATCTCATAAAAAATAAACACAAGTTTCTCACACATAGATCCCAGCCCACAGCATGGTGAATACAGATCCGAAGCCAAGGAAGGCAGCAGCTGTTAGGGATAGCATTCCCTCAATCGAGAGCTGGCGGCTGAACTTGGTCGATGTTACCTGGGGAGGTTGTTGTCAGATTGCCGGAGCGAGGGTTACGAAAGTAACAAGCATTAAGAGGGTTGGTAATGCAGTTCCCCCTACATTGCGGGCACGCTAAGACGTGCCTTACTTTTGCAATGCCCTACAGTTACCAAGGGAGGGGGGTTGTTATGCGTTTGTAATGTATGGGGCATTGAGCTAGGGAGGGGATATGTCAAAGTTGTCTGGGAAGTTTATCAAAGAGCATGTCTGAATGAATTGTATGATTATTGACATGAATATGAATATGAGAAGATGTAGAAGTCTTGATTTGATAGTTTCATTTGTTGAGTTATTACACGACATGACAGTCACAATTTCACGGAAAATGATGAGCCTTCTGGTAATATTTTGCCGTCATAATATCAGCACAACGAGGGTGCTGTCACATGTAATATACGGGAATGGAAAACTAGAAAATCTCACCCCATTTTATAATAAGGGGGAGTCGTTTTCATTTCATCATATCCTCTGACATCTTCATACTGCAGTAGAACCTGCTCCTTCTTTCTCGCTAGTTCCTCTCTCAGGGGCGGGACCACTCCATTCATTTCCTTTAATATTCTCACCACATCCACCTTAATTTCCCTCTCCCTCATCGCAAGAATGAGCGTATATTCAGCCTCAATCCTGTCCACTTCTGTCCCAGATTTTTGTGCCGTCAAGTCAGCGATGGTCTGGTTCACAACAACATCAATAGCATCATTGAAAGTGTTCTCCTTCTTCTTCCATTTTGTCAATACTGCCGCCTTGCCGGCCTCAATCAGAGCGGTGTAGATGTTATGGTGATCCGAGGAGAAGATGTATTCACACGCCACCATGTCCTCATCGACCAAGCCCTTTTTGGAGACCTCATAACCCTTCTCACGACACTCAAACACTTTCTCATCATTTGACTTGCAGGTTTTCCACTTTTTGGTCTTCTTCGGTTCGTCAACAACTGCATACAGGTCACACTTCAGTTTATTAGCGGTGGCAACCTCATGGCTGGTCAGGAGAGATATGCTCCCTCCGAGGATAGTAGAGAGGATCAACCAAACAAATAACAACATGGTGAAAATGGGCGCTTTTAGAGTGCATCAGGTGTGACGAGGAGATGAAATGAAAACAAGAACCTTAATGAGGGGATCACAGCTTTAAGTGAAATAGAGATAACAGGGTGAGAGAGGCATTAGGGACTTATAGGCATTACATTATTTCAGGGTGAATGGCATGAGTAGCCAGTACAGAACAAAGTTCCTTCTGATGACAAGTATTGCTTGTGTAAATTAATATTTACCTCATAAACAAAGAACCACGCCATGAAGAAGATTCCGATACCCATAAGAACAAGGGATAGCTGGGAGTAGAGGCCAGGGTTGATGGGGGAGGTGTGTGGCGTATACTCGAGATCCATGGCTAGAAAGTGCTATTATAGGGAAGTATATAGGGTTAGTATTAGAACCGGGTACTAGGGCCGGTAATAACGGGTTAGTGCACCGGGTACTAGGGCCGGGAATAATGGGTCAGTTTAACGGGAACTAGGGCCGGGAATAATGGGTCAGTTTACCGGGTACTAGGGCCGAGAATAATGGGTCAGTTTAACAGGAACTAGGGCCGGGAATTATCATGGGTAATAGAAAAATTAACGACTACAAATTTCCCTATACAAATACAGTTAAGATTTAACGACATTTAACATTCATAACTCTTTCATCTATACCATTTACATTTACACTGCTAAAATTGTTAAAAATCGAAAACGATTCTGAATGTTAAATAGTAAAATATACACATAAAGAGTTAATATAAGACATATAAAGATGAACAATGTACACATATAACATTCCATTTTCATTTCAAAGCACAAAAAACAAAGATTATATACTACCGTTTTTAGTTAACATCTAAGTAAGTGGTTTTAACTTTTAGTAAATTGGAAATAACAGGGCCAAATACTTGATTTCCTTTTCATTTGAGACTGTAACAATAAATTGTGACCAATAGGGCCACAAATACAATTTTCCTTTTCATTTCAAAGTGCAATAGTATATTGTGACCAATAGGGCCACAAAAGCGGCTGCAAATACAGGTACACCGTGTGTTATCATTTTCTCGTGCCCCTCCTTGATCAGGGCTCGACGTTTCTTCCTCGTGGCGGGGGTGTCTTTCTTGGTCTGGGACGCAGCTTTATACTTCGGCATCCTAGATCGGATTAATATAGAAATCAAAGACGGCACTTTTATAATAAGCCCTATATTATAGGGTCTCTCCGATAGCTACTTTGGATTTATTCCCCAGAATAATACTAGATATCAGTAAAATAATATGTTAAGACTCAAGATGAAATAGTAAATATTAATCTATGCATTGCTTGTTACAAAAACCTTGTGGGATTGCTGGACACACACACACAGTGAGACGATACCGGCTCACTGTGATCACACAGTGGTAATTTTGAGGGGGGTAGGGTGACATAGGGTAGATCAACACATGTTGGGATCACATGGGATAGTTCCTAGGGTAAAACGATGCAAAAAATACGTTTCCACACAATTTCAAAGCTCTAGGTTGAAAGGTTACGGAGATATCGGCGAATCATTATAATGCTAGAAAAAATTTTTCTTTAAAGCATAATTTTAGGTAGTCACCCCGGACTATTTTTTGACGAGAAATCGATTGCTGATAAAATTAAGTCGATTTACCTAAAGGAAAAGGGTCAAAACGCGTTTTTTCGTCTTTTTTAGTCGTTATTTTGCAATAAAGTGATCAAGATGATGAGATAGAAAAAAGAAAACATTTTAAAATGAAATTTTGCACATTTTTTGGCTAGATTTGAAAATTTCATGAATATTGAATAAAAAGTGTTGATTTCATTTATAATTGGAACCACATGGTTTTGAAGAAAACAACTTTTGTTTTCAAAATTTGAAATTCAAAAAATTTTCACATGTAACCCGAGCTATTTTTTGACGAGGAAGCGATTGCTGATATTATTATGACCCTAAATGAGAAGTGAGAAGGGGAAAAACGCTGTTTTGTTATTTTTTTCGTTTTTTTGGTTAAAAATGGATTTCTTCACAAAATAGCAATTTTCCCTATGAGGCAATGGTTTTAGAGCTCCGATATTGATGGCAATCGATTTTACGTGTAAAAATAGGTCGGAAAACATGTCAAGGCTGGTCTCAGCTACTCATTTATAAAAATTAGTTTTTTTAAAGTGAAAAACACGCTTACTTCAACTCTATTTTACCCATTTATTCCAAGGCTTTCCAAAGGTGCCCCATATACCAAAAGAGAGATATTTGTATGGCCTTTCA
>AVPN01000126.1:51236-64397 GCA_000695325.1 Pleurobrachia bachei | reverse complement strand
TTATCGATTTATTGTGTAGAGTTACCTATTTTAAACTCTTTTCCAAAAAAGGGTAGCAGCGTTTGCCAACTCTGACTTTGAAAAATTTAGCCGAAAAGTTTTAAAAAAGACGTTTTGCGACGACTTTTGAGCTTATGTATCGCTCTACTGCTTAGCAAACGCTGCACTCTACCCTCTGATAGGTCTGCAGTTTGTATTTCACGATCCCGTTAAAGATGTTAAAATAAGAAGTCTTTTGTACCGGCGTTTACTTTCTTGAGTCCTGTTGTTCCTGGTCATAGATGGGCTCCTCTGGGAGTATATTGAATCCGTTCATGGCTGTAACCCTGCTTTATCCAAGCGCTGTCTTGCGATGATAAATGTCTACAGGGATCACCTTCCCCTGAACATACCCACCTATGCTCAAATTCCGACTAGAACTTCATGAGATTTTGGTCAGTGTTATTTCGGCCGAGGACATGGAACTGGTGCATGAGGTTCAAAATAAATTTGCTGACGATTTACAACATGCTGCGAACACATATGAAGTGGAAATAAATGAGGAAGACGAAGAGAGAATTATCAATGTGGAGTCGGTGTTTACTTGCTATCGAGAAATTCTCTATCTACGACATACGGATGGCAACGTGGAGGATATGGATAAAACTTTGAAAGAAATTATGAGCTTGTGTCCCATTCTTCGTCTAAAGTACAACACAATAGATGCCGATTCGTTAAATGAAGCTAACGTCATGGATGATATCACTATGGCTTTCCATCGGCAACTCTGTCTTGCGTTTGTTCCCTTCCACAGGAAGATTGGACCGAGTTTAGTACTAACGGAAGAAGGCAGAATCGAGGAACAAGTAGTAGAGGAGCAGTCCAAGGAAAACGATTCTGATATCGAAAACAGTCCACCACCTGCACCAAAACCAGCTAAAAAGAGAAAGACACGAGGAGCCAAGGAGCCAGCTAAGAGCGATACCAAGGTGGTTGTTGTTGGGTTAGTCTCTCCGAAGCAATCTCCAAAACCTGACAAAAAGAGAGCTAACAAATCCAGACAGAAACTGACAGAAACAGACGAGGAGGATAGTGTCTCTGAGTCTCCCGTGCAAATAACAAACCGGTCAAGACGAATGTCAAGGAGGAGTGCGGGAGATGCGTCAATTAATGATTCAGTAAGGAGTGGAATACGCATAAAGTGGACTGATGAAGAAGCAAAGTGTTTAATTGATGGAGTTAAAAAGCATGGTTATTCTAATTGGGCTGACATTCTAGCAGATAAATCGTTTAGTTTCGCTCCTGGTAGAACTAATGTTAACCTGAAGGATAAGTGGAGAAATCTCAGAAAACAATTTGCGTCTCTAAAAGTTTATGAGAAATGATGAAATAGTTCCCTGTTTGTTTTGTTGATTTATAATTTCCACATTCCTGTCTAACATTATACCATTAGCTATAAATTGTGTCTTCGCTCTCTCCCTCTGGTCGCTATAGTTACCTAACTCCATTTTAACAGATTTTAGCGTTCCTATTCATGGCTGTAACCCTGCTTTATCCAAGCGCTGTCTTGCGATGATAAATGTCTACAGGGATCACCTTCCCCTGAACATACCCACCTTGCTCAAATTCCGACTAGAACTTCATGAGATTCTGGTCAGTGTTATTTCGGCCGAGGATATGGAACTGGTGCATGAGGTTCAAAATAAGTTTGCTGACGATTTACAACATGCTGCGAACACATATGAAGTGGAAATAAATGAGGAAGACGAAGAGAGAATTATCAATGTGGAGTCGGTGTTTACTTGCTATCGAGAAATTCTCTATCTACGACATACGGATGGCAACGTGGAGGATATGGATAAAACTTTGAAAGAAATTATGAGCTTGTGTCCCATTCTTCGTCTAAAGTACAACACCATAGATGCCGATTCGTTAAATGAAGATAACGTCATGGATGATATCACTATGGCTTTCCACCGGCAACTCTGTCTTGCGTTTGTTCCATTCCACAGAAAAATTGGACGTAGTTTGGTACTAACTGAAGAAGGCAGAATCGAGGAACAAGTAGTAGAGGAGCAGTCCAAGGAAAACGATTCTGATATCGAAAACAGTCCACCACCTGCACCAAAACCAGCTAAAAAGAGAAAGACACGAGGAGCCAAGGAGCCAGCTAAGAGCGATACCAAGGTGGTTGTTGTTGGGTTAGTCTCTCCGAAGCAATCTCCAAAACCTGACAAAAAGAGAGCTAACAAATCCAGACAGAAACTGACAGAAACAGACGAGGAGGATAGTGTCTCTGAGTCTCCCGTGCAAATAACAAACCGGTCAAGACGAATGTCAAGGAGGAGTGCGGGAGATGCGTCAATTAATGATTCAGTAAGGAGTGGAATACGCATAAAGTGGACTGATGAAGAAGCAAAGTGTTTAATTGATGGAGTTAAAAAGCATGGTTATTCTAATTGGGCTGACATTCTAGCAGATAAATCGTTTAGTTTCGCTCCTGGTAGAACTAATGTTAACCTGAAGGATAAGTGGAGAAATCTCAGAAAACAATTTGCGTCTCTAAAAGTTTATGAGAAATGATGAAATAGTTCCCTGTTTGTTTTGTTGATTTATAATTTCCACATTCCTGTCTAACATTATACCATTAGCTATAAATTGTGTCTTCGCTCTCTCCCTCTGGTCGCTATAGTTACCTAACTCCATTTTAACAGATTTTAGCGTTCCTATAAAATGTAGCCGGATCAAGAGATGACTCAATCTCTCTGAGTGCAATGCAGTCGCTCCTGTACATTGGGCGTAGTTTCCTACTTGGACTCCGCCAGCCCTTTAAACCTCGGTTGTTGTGCGCGTGTAGTGGTGTGCCCCGGACCCATCCCCGAAACGCTGGACCAGCCCACTTTGGGGATGATGCTTTCTTTATTGTGGAAAACGAGAAACGCAGTGTTATCGGTATGTGCTGAATTAGTTTAGGGAGTTCCACTTTTTCTGCATACTTTTACATTCACACTTCTTCTTTGAATTATCTTGGGACCAGGGACATGCAATATTGCATTTACTAAATCTGTCGTCTAACATCTCCCTCTAAACTCCCTGTGACACCATCCACTCTGCCAGGTATCGCTGATGGAGTTGGGGGATGGAGAAGATATGACGTGGACCCCAGCAAGTTTACCCGATCACTCATGATGAACTGTGAGAGACTAGCACGATCTACAACTACCGATATTCTTAGTCCAGTGGGCCTCCTTCAGAGGGCGTACGAGCAAATGATGCAAATGAAAAGCCCCCTTCTCGGTAATTCCTCTTGGCTGTGATAGGAAGAACGAGCACTTAGGGGCCATATTTCTTTACTTTGTTATTTTAAATTTGTGAGGAAAGTTACTAGGAATGCACTCAGAAGTTGAGCCCTTAGCTCGATGAATATTCAATCTAATACCCCCCCCCCTTGCATAACCCCCTCCTCCCAGGAAGTTGCACAGCATGTATAGTTGTTATGGACAAGGAGAGGAAGGAGGTGTCGGCAGCTAATCTGGGTGACAGTGGCTTCATGGTGGTTAGGGGGGATAGTGTTGTGTACCAGAGTCAGGAGCAGCAACACTACTTCAACACGCCCTACCAACTTAGCATCAATACTGGCCGACAGGGCGTTATTCAGGACAGGTCAGTTGTCACACTAGAAAAACAAGATTTACTGCTATATTTCTCTTACTCCTATATATGTCTTACTATTGACGGTATAACTGTTGGGTATTTACCGCTGTCTTTAGCTCCGGAAGCTTCTATATAGAAGTGTGTACTGCTAAATCACTGTGATCTTCTAGAAGTGTGTACTGCTAAACCACTGGTATCTCCCCTACGATGATACTTATTAATATAATATCTTGAATATGTTGGTGCGTGTGTGTTAAGATCTGGGCATCATTAAACCGAATATATCATGGACCTGTGAATTTATTATACGATAACATAATCTATCCCTGGTTCACTTTTGGGTTACTTTCGCAATAAGGCTGCTCCTTGTGTGTCGATAGTATTATTATTATTAGTCCTACTAAGCTAATCAACTTTTTTTAAACCATCGCGGAAAGCTTTGATAAAATCCTAGTATTTTCTCTATTTTTACGTCTCTTGTTTTTCCACCCTCCCTTCTTATTCTTTCTGGAATTCCTGCTTGTTACAAACCTTGGCCTGTTAAAATGATAGGAGAATAGACCGTAGAGAGAGAAAATACGAGAGATGGAGAGAGAAACTGAGAGAAGGGAAGCACAGAAAAATCACGAACATACAAACGCATCAACACACGCACACACAGACACACATTTTATTGCCCGTTAATTTTTTGACGTAAATGAAACTGCCATGGGCTTGGAACCGGGAAGTCGAGATAATAATTAATAATGCAATATTTGTTCTAGAAACTGGAAACAGTCAAGACAGCAATATCTGTTGAAGAGTCGTGTATGTAATACATACTATGTATTGGTAGCCTTGTTCCCTCTTTCCGGGTCATATGGCATGGTGTTTATTTCTAGTGTCGGCACATGTGCAACAGTAGGAAGTTTATTTCAAAACAATGTACGTGGTGGTTCTCATGATATATGAGGTGTATGTAGTCACACTGTATTGACACACCTCTCTGACAGTGTACTACAGTTATACACAGATGGTAGACTATAATTAACTAAACGGTGTAATGCGGTCCACCTCACGCCCTATGCTGCAGCACTGTCGCAACTACTCATTCAGGGCGTGTTATGTATTAAACTCATTGAACATATTGCAAATGTATTGTTCAATAGCGCTACCCACGCCTTACACGCCTTGTTCGACTCTCTCTCTCTCCTCTCTCTCTCTCTCTCTCTCTCTATCTCTCTCTCTCTCTCTCTCTCTCCGGGCTCTGGAGGGTTAGCACTCAACAAAACCTCTGGTATACAATACGAAATATCTCTCTCCCCGGGTTCCCCAGTACACAGCTCAGTTTGTCATTAGCCATGATGACTCTGCATGCGACCTCTCACATTTAGAGATCTCTACATTGAGTGAGAAAAAGACAGGTGTAAGTGTGTGCATGATTGTGATTCATGTTCACTTCATGTTCACTTCCCTCATGTTCACTCGATGAACTATGTAAAACATGCAACCATGATGTGAACACTGAACATTGCATGAACAGTGAACTGCCAGCTTTGTCCCACCCTTCTCCCTTCGTTTCTATGCTGTCTGTATAATAATAGCAACACGAGTTCCTGAGAGGACATTGAATACCCCACCCGCACGTGAGGAGCCCTCAATCCGCTCACTCTTCTCTCTATCCCTAACTATCCCTCACTCTATCCCTCATAACTCTCTCCCTCATAACTCTGCCTCACTCCTCTCTCTATTTCAAAAGTTTCATCCTCCTAAGCTCGCTCTTTTCTCTTTGGAATGATAAAGGCCATCGCCACCACTGTCACCTGGTGTGTGGCGCTTCAAGAGAGAGAGAGTGCCCAGTTTCAAGTTTCTATTCTCCTCACGTGGGACCTGAATTTATATGTGTCCTGATAGTAGCGTTATATATTATGAGAGAATATATGGGTATGAGGGGTATGAGGGAGAGAGCGAGTTGTTAAATGTTATTAAGAGAGAAATCAGGATTATCAAAACATATTATTTGTAGGAAATCTGGATACTTGCCAAAATGCTTCTGCAGTGCCACCTGAACTTCCCCTCTGTTTCTCTTGGTGTCTCTCTCTCTCTCTCTCTCTCTCTCTCTCTCTCTCTCTCTCTCTCTCTCTCTCTCTCTCTCTGTTTCTTTGGATAATTAATATGCAGCGGGATTAAATTGAAAATGAAGAAGATGAAAAAATAGATTTGAGCGGTGAGAAAATGCAACAGTGCGTGCAGTTATATACCTAGTAATATTATGTTTTCCTAGTCTAGGGTAATTTAGAGTCTTCATGACGTTCAGTAAATATCATTCCTTCGGTTAGGGAATATCATTATAAGACCATCTCTTACGTCATTGTGCATTATTACAAAGTGCATGTTCTATAGAAGGATGCGTGTTCTAGAAGGAGCAATTACACTAGTCAGTATGTGTACAGTAGTAGTAGTCTGTTTTTAGTGAATTCCTTTCTGTTTGTAGAGTCCTGTCTCATGTCAACAGGAAATGATGGCAAGCCGCCAGACATTCCTTGTTTGTTTGTACCTCTTTTGTGATTTAACTGTTGTATGTTGTAACTGTAGGCTTACTGGCTACACAGTTTTTAAATTCAATGTGGCTTTTAAGTCATAAATGTAACCATTGTTTCCCGACTCTAAACTCTTATTCTTTTAGACCTCCCTCACTCCTCAACTCGTTTCCATCTTATTAACCCATTACATATAATTGGCAGGCCGAGTGATGCAGACACAGCTACGATTTCAATACAGAGGGGAGATCTTATCGTCATGGCGACGGATGGACTCTTCGATAATATGTTCCAGAAACAAATAGTAGAGAGACTGCAACAGATAGATCGATATGTGAGTGTGTGTTTGTTTTCCGGTCCAATTATATCTCCCCCCGATACTTTAACTTCCCATCCGACCAGTTCTAATAATCAACAATGTTTGCACAGCATACTCAACCCTGAACTAACAATATTGAGAGAGTGTGTAATTTTATCCGGTGCCGAGCTGCTCTGCGGTCCATCTAAATACTCCTCTCCCTCCTCTAATCCTGGGCCACCTGATAAGGTTAATTCTAACCAGCACTGTGTTTACCAAGTACTAACACACCAAACTCTCCCAGGCACCTTCATACGAGGACCTAAAGACGGTAGCTGACCGGCTGGCTGCTGATGCCCGTGACCTTGCTATGGACGAACAATACATGTCACCCTTCGCAGTTTAAAGCACAACACTACGGCATAAACTTTAGAGGGGGCAAACTGGACGATATAACTGTACTTTTAGCTTCTGTTGTAGACTGTTGGCCCGATGAAAAGACATGAATATTAAGAGCCCCCTGCCGTGTTCTAAATTTCCCATGTCACACACTGCGTCCCACCCTCAGCGCTGATATGAGTGTGATTGTTATAAGTGTGTCTAACTAAAGACTCGTTTTCTATAATTTATTCTGTCAACCCCCCTTAACTGGACGTGTTTTAGTTCCCTTTTCAAATCTGGGCCGTGTCTTCTCTAAACAAAGACCATGAAATAGTGCAGCACGTCTATTTTGAGCTGAAACCGCTAACGGGACGGTATGGAATGCGCGCTTGTTGTAAAATGTTACAAAAAACACAGATGTCAGCAACACCAAACGACGCGCAATGTTTCCTTCTGCGCGCGAATAAAGTTCCGCGCATTTGGTACCAAAATCGAGTGCGACTTCACTTTTGGAAAAGGTTGTCAGCCTTGGTGATGATATCCCCTATTATGTTATAATAGGTGATAGAACTGGGTAGGTCGCGCGCACACTTTTTGGCTAGGCGCACCAAAATTTGTGTGATCACCGTTCATCTGAGTCCCGCGCCCTACGTCAAGAACTATGACTGTGGGAATTTAGCACGTGGTCGCCGCGTGGTCGCCGCAATGATGTATTAAAACTGACACAGCCTCCCCCACAGGTACGGAAGAGAAGTCTAAAGCCCCGTGACATAGGGAGGTGATTGAACTCATAAATATAAACCAACTGATATCTGGTTCTTACTTGTTGAACAGAAGATACAGAGACCTGACGCACTTTTCCCCCAATGATAGGCACGACAGCAAGTATGCGGTATGTAGATCACCACCATATCACCACATTATCACCTAATCAGGAAAAGTAAGTTGAGAAATGAGAACATGAATTATGCTGCCAGACCAATCCGAATAACACCAACCTCCACTGCTAACACCAACCTCCACCCATTAGCTTCACAGACCACAGTCTCTCCGCAGTGAGCTCCCACCGCCATTATGTACTTACATGTTGTGCAGTGTGCACAATTGTGCAGTAGTAGAAACACATATCACTTCCTCCGCAGGTTCTGCAGATGAGCTGTCCGCCAATCACCTAGAGAGGATGAGAATTAGAGAAACAAAGATGGGACGTTTTATTATTTGAATTCCCATGACTAGAAAGTTGTAACAAGTTAGACAAAGAGATGAGAGAGTGGTATGTCAGAAGTTCCTCCACCTGCACCAACCAGTGACAACATTTCATTAACAGCAACAAGCATACACATTCAATTATGCATTAAAAAATAATAAATATGTATAAATGTCCCACAGTAACTTAAAATTGTTCATTTAAAAACAGCATGGAATCAAGGAACTCCACGTACACTCCTCTTACGTCCTTCCATTCCACATGCCACATTTATTTTCCTGAGAAATTAGGATTTGAGTTAGATTCCTTCGCGAGCAAAATGTATGAAACGCGCGGCGACCCTCTTGTACCGAAAGTACAAAGTTGTTATGTTAAGATGACGCGCGATGAGAGTGTGAGTCGCGCGATTTCAGAGGACGGATTTTGGATTTTGCCACGCCTTTGGAGGCCTGTAACTTACCCATTTGAGCTCCTTTCGTGATTTTTCTTCGCTTAATGTCCATCAGAATGATTGCCAACACTCCACAAAAATTAAGAGCTCTTAGAAACGTCATCTTCATTGATTTCTGAGGAAAAACTTTTTTCAGGGACGTTTTTTGGCAAAACACCCCTCTTGTTAATTGTTCCCCTTGCAAAATGAGGAAGATTGGTAAAAAAAATGACGTGATTGGATGAAAATTGAAGGAGTTACAGAATTGTTTCTAAAAGGAAACCTCTTCTGTCACCCCTCCACTCAGCTCGCTTCGCGAGCTTCGTTGCCGCGCTGCGCGCGGCGATAGTGGAGGGGTGACAGCGTCACCAATTGTCAGCCACAAATCACGTGACTTGTTTCAAGAGATGTTGTTTGAGTTGTGAAAACGCTGTTTTGGAACTCCTTCCTTCTGACGTTGCCATATGACATATCTGATATCCTTTGTTAGTTCCCCATATCTCAACCACAATAACTTTCAGTAGGAAGATGAGGTTGTTTTGCGCTGTATTCCTGCTCCTTCCCCTGGCTGTGTCCTCAATCACTAACTCTAAGGGGTTGAATAAAGCACTGGCTGCATTTGAACAACTCAAACCAACCTTGCTCGAGGCTGGAATGAGTGGGGAGGACTATGATAAACGTCGTGACACATTCGTTGATAGCTACATGTACTTGATAGGTCAGATCTTATGCCAACTCATTCAATAATTCATTCGACAATTCATTTCTCATCCCAATTCAACAGTTTCGAAATATAGTTTGTGGATGAAGTCTTTCACCTTTTCATCCCCCTAGACTTTTTGAAATTAACCCGACATCGCTTCTTCGCCAGACCGATATCGTTCGTCTCTTTGGAATTGAGCCAAAGGTAAGTTACCCTGACATAAAATAAAGCGAGATATATATAATCAGAGGCTCTACCTCTCTAAATTAAATCTCCCACAGAACGAGATTAGTGGAGAGGAGAGTACTAGCCTGCCAGAAACGGAGAAAGAGCAGATCGATTTGCTGATAGATCAGTATGGCATTGATGTTGTGATGGAGGCTAACATGATTCTAATGGTAGGGGATTTGTGTCACATTGTCGATATTAAACACTCACTAAAAGTGAGTGAGTGAGTGCCGCCCACTCTCTCAGTCACATAACGGAGAAGAGCCAGAATATCAAGAATTAGCTCAGTTCCTTGAACACTACTCACAACTCTACGGTACAATCATTTCACAATATTTTGTTCCAAATAACCCCTCCTTCTAACTTATAAAATCATCTTACTAAGCAATGTGGTTCCAAATAACCCCTCCTTCTAACTTCTAAAATTATCTCATTAAGCAATGTGGTTCCAAATAACCCCTCCTTCTAACTTCTAAAATCATCTCACTAAATAATGTGGTTCCAAATAAACCCTAAACCTAACTTCTAAAATCTGTTCACAGGTTACATTGAAGGAGAGGATGAAGTTGAAAGACTGCACGCTGCCCTCGCTAACCCAGCCGTTCAGGGTCTACTAGCACAGTCCCGGTCTAAACGATTCATCATGGATGAGGTATAGTAGACACTACTGTCCGAACATTGGCCTGACAGAGACAGCCTCCTCCTTCCCCCCAGAGACACCATTGATGAGTAATATAACACTTATCAACCACACATAGTGAGAGATCTTCTAACCTGTACTCCTTCATATTTAAGACACTCAGAGTCCAGCCGGGTGAGGAGGTTCTCCCTATTGCGGAACGTGCATTCCCACATCTCCGATCCTTTACATTCGGCCAGACCGGACCTAAACTTGGCAAGTTCCTGGATACAAATGACTACAGTGATAATCTCATCCAGCAATGTGAAACACTGAAAAAGGACAACCCTGCCGCGGTAAGCAATCAGTAAGATAGGAATGTGAATCAGTATGTACCAGTTTTTTTTTTTTTTTTTCTCTATTTTTATGTTTGATCAGTTAACCGATAGCTGCAGAATATCGTTCATTTTTTATCCAAACCCTTTATTTTGAAGGTATCTAAAACGTGTGTAGAGACGTCAGACTGCCCCAATGTAGAGCCAGTGAGGCGGTGTTTTTATGACAGCGACATGATACCCGATGAGTTCCAGGACTGGGAGGATCTGGGGTACATCAAATCACTAATGCCTTATAGGGTGAGTTATTGTCCCAATTATAGTAACCATGGTAACCGTAGTTAGTAACCACAGTAAGTTAGTTTCTAAGTAACCATGGTAACGACAGTTAGTTAGTTTCTAAGTAACCATGGTAACCATCATCATTACACAGGCTGGAACTACACTACCAGCTGGATGGGCCCACACTTCGACCCAGATAATGGACATGTACCAACAGATATTCGCTAAAAATGTAACCTGGTACCGTAGAGACCTCACCGACATATACCAGGTAGAGTTTATCAGGTGTAACCATGGTAACAAGTCATGTTTTCCTGAATCCTGGTGGGGGGGGGGACTAATTACTAATAGGGGAAGAGTGAGGGGATAACTATCCACAGATCATGAACTGTGTGTACTGTTATACTAACTCTCACTCCCTCTGACAGATCATGAACTGTGTGTACCGTACTAACGGATTATCCCGAGGATCTCCCATGGCTGCATTTCAATACATGAGCGATGTAAGTTTGAACTATAATCGCCCCACCCCTTGGTTTATCAAGTCTATGTGGTGACAGCGTTCTTTCTACCGTACCAAATCTCTCGTGTAGATAATGAAATGAAAACCCTGCGAATAACACCAAGCTATCCCATCCTCCAGGAGGCCATCCCTCTGTAACACCACACTATCACCTAGAAATACGTGGTGCCCAAGTTTGGTGATAAGGTCCCCTTAAACTGCAGAGACGGGAACCCAGACACCTGTGGAGAGAACAAGTATGCTGAATACATAAACAAGGGACTAGTCAGCTCGAGTGGAGGTAACACTGGATTGTTATATAGATTCAGCACCCCACCCCCAAATACAACCCCCAATATTAGATACAGTCCCCTGCTTGTTTCCATACTATCTCTGGTTCTAATTAGTCCACATTAACTGCTTCTAATAAAATTCCTCTAAACCTGTATAATTGTCTTCAGATGTGTTCTACAAGTTTATCTACCTGTGGGACAAGACAAGGAAAGGACAGAACAACGACTTTTGTCAGAACACCACCGTATTTGAACCCGCTAACTCTGCTACACCTGGTTTGTTGGTTATTGTCCGAACTTCACAATTCTCCCAGGGTGTCGAAGGACCTGCATTAGTGCCCCCCCCCCCCTCAAGAACTTCAATTTCTTAAATCTACCGTAGTGGTTCTTTATTCCTCTTCATTTGCTCGTACTCTTGCATGAAAAAAAGATCCCAGCAGGCCAGCTCTCCTTGAAATTCTACCATTGCATCACCTCTCACCCCCTCCCTCTCTCCCCAGATGTCCAGTTTATGCCGGGTAAAGCATACATCCAGTTTGCTGATTACAGCTCCGCTAAAGTGTGGGCCAGTATTGGTAGTTCCGGGGCCCAGTTGGTGACGTCATATGGGGAGGCTGTGGTGAAACCCCTCCTCTACAAGAAGGGACCCCTAGCAGTCATGATGAGAATGTGTTACGAGATATTCTTCGTTGCTGATGAGATATTTGATTTCGATTGTGAGACCTACTCCACCAGACAGTATGTTTGTTTTTTTGTTTGTTTGTTTGCCTTGTTACATGATTTAATCCTGATCCATACCTCTAACTTCAAACTACTCTTGTAATTCACGCTGCCGTGTAATGCATAATTCAGTCCGATGTGCCCTAAATATAATATCTCCCCAGGTATTTGCCCCAATGGGTAATGTTGGCGACATATGGCCCTAATTATTTCGGCACTGTACTACCTAAGATTCACGCTGCCAAGACCCTGGATGTGTGGTACCCAGATATCACTAAGTGAGTTGTTTCCAGGTTATCATATAAATCTATATGATTACCCGTATCTCACCATGTATCTCGCCCTGTTTCTCTCTGCATCAGCCCTCTATCCCCCTTCTAGATTAGTAGTACTGGACCCATCACCTCCCTCCAGACCCTACCACCTAACTTACACCCCTCCCTCCCTCCCAGAGTTGCTAGGACGAGGGAGCGGCAGTTCCTGTGGAACACCTTTGTAGTGCCACGTATATCTGCATACAGCAACAAACTAGACTGTCAGAATGGGGCCCGATACATTAGTACTCTTGCTGCAGACTCTTGCTTCTGTACCCTGGTAACTATTTTAGTAGTTCTCTCACTCACTATCCATTAGTTGTCTTGAGTCTTCTTTCCTGTGTTTTCATAACCCTGTTTAGTTATTCCTTATAACCATGTCCCTTTTAGCTGCCCCTAACCGATGTATCACAGGGTTACTATGGTGACAAGTGTGAGAAGGAATGCAAGTTGAAGTGCAAGAATGGTGGTCAGTTGTCTCACAGGAGTTGTGCTTGTATCTGTTCAAACTCCTACTATGGACTGACCGTAAGTGAAACTATTTACCCCTCAAACAATCGTAGATAAATCAAGAATATGGATATTATAGTAGTAAATAGTAATGTTGTAATCATCTTTAGCTTGTATTCAATGTAATTCTACGTAATAGTAGGGAGTCCCTACTATTGATATACTTGAAGCTCCCCCCCCACCCTAA
>AVPN01000126.1:12447-40688 GCA_000695325.1 Pleurobrachia bachei | reverse complement strand
TGGAACAGCAACCTGCCTCTATGGAACAGCAACCTGTCACTATGGAACAGCAACATGTCCCTATGGAACAGCAACCTGCCTCCATGGAACAGCAACCTGCCTCTATGGAACAGCAACCTGCCTCTATGGAACAGCAACCTGCCTCTATGGAACAGCAACCTGCCTCTATGGAACAGCAACCTGCCTCTATGGAACAGCAACCTGCCTCTATGGAACAGCAACCTGCCTCTATGGAACAGCAACCTGTCCCTATGGAACAGCAACCTGCCTCTATGGAACAGCAACCTGCCTCTATGGAACAGCAACCTGTCACTATGGAACAGCAACCTGTCACTATGGAACAGCAACCTGTCCTTATCGAACAGCAGCCTGCATCCATCGAGCTGCTTATTCCTACAGAACCCGAGACCACAACATCACATATTGATGTAGTTTCTACCAGTGAACAACCTCCAGTTGCTACTACTGATAGAAAAGGAGGGGTAGAAGAAGATACCTCACCTGTTGAAACTTCACAACCTATTCCAACTGATAGTCACCAGGTCCTACCAGTCGCCAGTCAGCAACCCCCAGAACCAGCAACAAGACCAGCGGAGGATGGATTTGTAACACCAGAAATGGCAGCAGAGAAATCAGACCTTATCACCCCTCTCCGGAGTGCAACAGGAGGCAGCAAGAACAGAGTTAAACAGCTCCGATTTGCGGATTCCCCCGGTCTCCTCTCCCCCAGCTGTATCTCAACAGTAGATGATCAACTCACGACAGACGTCAACACTCCCTCGGTTTTGTTCGGTGAAACAGAGAGACGAATCCTCAAACAGATCTACAAGGCACCTGAACCGGTATGTAACCCCCACCCCCTCCGTACGTAAGGCGCGACAACTTCTTTACAGGGAGAATACCCCGTCCCGCTTGCGCGCGGGATCCGTTCGAAAATTCGAAATACACTGCCAAAACTGGAATGAACATCTTTTGATTGGAATAATTAATATAATTTACAATTAACCATGCGTATTGTTTTCAGAGGTATAAGGGCAAGAATATTAAGATGCAATCAGCCCCAATCTCAACAAGGACTGGAGCTGCAGGGTAAGTTACTTCTTATCGGGTTTTTGATTATAGCTTTACATTAAAAGTAGTGTAGTTCTGAGTTAATAAGTTCTGAGTTTTTGAAAAGGGTTATCAGACTAACAGTAGGCTGGAGCAGTAGACGACACTTAGGCACATCAATCCAGGAAATGATCCCATAGCACTATTTTGCTCTGAAAGAAGGGATTGTGCTGTTAATCATGGTTAGACCGCAATCTAACATGTATCTAACATGTTTACTTACCCAGTTCCTCGTGTACAGGGTCCTGTGCTGTGTCCTCACCACCACCCTCTTCCTGTTCATCTGTAGTAGACGGTCCCACGGTGTTCTTATCTTGCTGCCACCCTCGGGTGGTGTAATTCCCTACTGCATTACTAGCTAAATCCCCAGCTCCTGTAGTACTATTCACCCCACCATCATCACCTCCTACAGACCCACTAGTTGTACTCTCGCCCAGTTCCTCAGTGGGTTGTTCCACCGTATTATTAATAGCAGTGTCTGGAGCTTCAGTAGTAACAACAATTCCAGGGTTCACCATCATTGTTGTAGTATCCTCTGCTGCAGCTGATGTGTCCAATTGTACCCCTGCTGTTGTAGTCTTTAGTTGGGCCTCTGTTGTAGTATCCGCTATCTTTTTTTGTTTTTTAGTATTCACTGATTTCTGTGTTGTAGCATCGAGTTGGATCTCAGTTGTGGTAGTATTTAGTTGGGCCTCTGTTGTGGTATTTAGTTGGGCCTCTGTTGCAGTATTCACTGGTGTCTGTGTTATAGTGTTCCCTATCTTTGATGATGTAATATTCACGATACCCGGTGGTGTAGTGTTCACCTGAATCTCTGTGGTAGCTTTCACTTCTCCTCCTGATGTGGTGTTCATCTCCTTATTTTGAGATAGGGTTATGTTGGCCGGTGGCTCTGTTCCCAGTTCCTCAGTACCAGCAACTGTAGTAGTGCCCTTATTTTTATTCTTGTCCTTATTTTTATCCGCTTTTTTCGTCTCCATCGAGATATCAAAAGTGGTCGATTTTGGTATGGCAACACTGCTCGGTACGGTAGTCAGGCTGCCCCCTCCTGCCCCCTGGGTCTCTGAAAACCCAGCCTCGATCCGTGTGAGTGAGAGGTATACTAGCAGCAAGAGTAACATGACAAGTAAAGCAGTGGTGGGTAGATCTCTTATCTGCGATTAAATTCGAGGAGGGAGACAGAGTAGATACACATAGAGAGTAAATATTAGCCCGTGATGTGGTTACTCTAGAAGCATTATAACCATTACCCCCTCAGACGTAGCTACAATTCTCCCTCAAAGACACCGACCAAACCGAGACCATCCACTTTACCTTGCATGGCCCCTAAAAGGTAATAGCTCGGTCCTGATAACATTTAGAATATAAGCTTTGTTCCTGTTAGTCAGTCTCTGACTGTAATATCGCGCAAGTTTCCCCCCCCCCCACGCTGCTCGTCTATACTATCATGTCTCTAAGTTACTCTATTATAATCCCCATAACATCCCTCTCATCTCATTACATCCTATAATTTTTATTCATATCGTACCAGATTCGAGGGGGAAGTTCCAAGTACTGATGCGTTCTCTGCTTTCCGAGAGAAGGTCTCTACACCAGTGAAAGTTCCAGGAAGTCCCGTACCCAAATCTTGTAGTGGTAAGTGCCCCGTCAAATTATCACAACATGCTCATATAAATGCTAATTATGAAAATGCTAATTATGTAAATGCTTATTATGAAAATATCAGTTACCAACTCTCTCTTCCCTCAGTTGGTGATATGAGACAGCCCTGGATCCCACCCAGTCCCCGGCCCCATCTCCACTCCTCCTCCCGGGGTCCCATGAGCCCCCGACCTGGAACTCCCAAGAAATCCCAATCATTTGAGGGTCGAATGACGCCAGTGAAATCTGACCCAAATAGAGTCCCAGCCACACCTCCCAAAAGGCCGGTTAGGACGGTACCCGAGTCACCCCGTGCTCGTTTCCCAGCATCCCCAGCTCGAGCCAGAGTGGCCATGTCACCACGAGCACCACCCAAAGCACCTCCTAAAACTCTCCCATCCCCTCGTGCTCCACAACCCGCCGAGAAAAGAGGACTGGTAAAATCGAAACCAATTGCTGCCAAGACCAAACCTGTAGATACAAAACCCAAATTGGAGACAAAGATTGGACCGGTGAAGAAGCCCCGAGTCTCTTCAGTCACATCATCAGCACCAAAAACAGTGAGCACTTCATCTAAACCTCCCACTGGAGCTCCATCTAAACCAGCTCTGTCACGCCGGTCTGATTTAAAGAAGGTGACAGACAAACCTAAACCTGAACTACGACGATCTATCCTAGGATCAGTTGAAAATAAAGGTCCCAAGACCACGAGTACGGTTGAAAAACCCAAGTCAAGGGTCGGTGAGATTGCAAAACCTGGCCTGGTTAAACCTGTCGTTAGACAACCCGTCAGTAAAACACCTCAAGATGAGGGAGAGGATAGTGAAAATGTAAAGCCGGTAATCAAGCAACCAATCGCAAGGAGTGGAATTCCTAAACCGGGTTCAGGACTGAGATCTAAACTTCCTAGCCGGCTACCTTCTCGATCCGCTCTGTCGTCATCAAGGAAGTGAGGGAGTAGAAAAAACGTGACTGATTTGGACGGTGAAATAAATTGGAAACCATGACTGATTTGGACGTGGTGAAATAAATCACAAGCTGGCATGCGTGTAAATAAAACAATGTGAGAGAGAGAGTTTATTTTTACCTTGATCTAACTATGGGTAGAAGAGGGAAGAGAAAGAGACTGCACGAGTGAACCAACCAATTCGAGGGAGTCAAAGAGTTGATTTTTTAAACACTTCTGGTTAAAGAAGAGAGTGGTGCAAAACCAAGCTGTTATAAAATGATTGTTTTTGTACTATGATTATTTGAATTTGTATTCCCCCATTAGATTAGACAATATTTAGCTTTGTTAGTAAACATACAGACACACTCACACCCAACTACTAAATTAAGTTACCAGCTACCACAGAGTTGCAGTGTTGAGAGAGAAAAACCACATACAAAGACAACACTTTTTACCAAAACTGTAAGGCTATGTGCACATACTGGGTATTCTATTTTGGTTGTGAATTAAAATTTCTAGTTCGCCCTATGAACCGGGTTCATTGAACCCTTGCTTCTCTTGCTTCGACCTTCTCTCACTGCGCAAGGTTTAGTAAATAACAAAACATTGCTGCTACAATCCAAAGTCTAAACACTTATTAGTTTTTCTCCTGATCTGTTTATGGCTCCTCCTTGAAGGAGACCTGTATCTATGTGTGTGACGTGTTGTTGTAATTAGGAATATTTATGCGTGCATTATACATGTGTCTCCGTGTGCATTATCTCCAGTTTAGTCATAATATTAGTTAAGTTCAGGGTGTCTCCCTGGACACTTATTTCTAAAATATCTTATGACTGATCTTATGAATGATATGTAGTTGGTTCAAGAGTTGTGCTGTTTAGAGTTACCGTATAATTTCTCAATAACTAGCTGGTGGTTTCTGTAGAGTTAAACGAGAGAGAGAAAGAGAAAGAGAGATAAAGGGGGAGAGAGAGCGTCTTCCCTAGAAGAGAGTTTTGTAGCTTTTTTTCTTCTCATGACAACGGTAGAATTTAGTTAATTACCATTTATTTCCCATACTGTCAGCCCCCCATGGCCCATTTACTTGTTCGATATTCCTCCAATGTTATCAAGTAGCGAGGGATAAGTAGCTAGGAGAGTAGTAATTATAGTCTTGCATATTCAATATGAGCTCACGCACCTTTTTTGGCCTCTATTTATCCATGATACGTTATACCCTAAGCGGACGCAGTGTAAACTGTAAGGCGACTCAACAAAGCCTATAACTTTCAATTGAAAGTTCAAAAGAGTGATTTTCTCTGATTGCCGTCAGTGGAGTATTGATCTGATACCTGGACGGTGTATGCGGAATATTAGCTCTCTCCCTCTCTCCATCTCTCTCCCTGTCTCTCTCCTATAGTACCCCCTCGTGTACCCTACCCCTCTCCTTGTAGCCTAATATCCCTATGATATAAATAGCGATAAAGCCAGTATAACACAACATATATTCATTCTCCCCTGCTGCTACTTGTAAGCGACCTTTGCACATCAATATTCAAGAGTGCCAAGTTTTAGACCACATCTAAATTTCTACCGAAATTGTTTTCGGATTTAAAATCTAAATTCTTCTCCTTCAGAGTTCTCCTTCAAAATTATACAACATTTTATGCTTATGTTTAACCATTTAACTTAAAATTTAAGAGCTTTCCAACGGAAGTTCTAGGGAATGGGGATGGAATAGAAAGAGAGAGAGAGAGAGAGAGAGTTAGAGAGAAACAGAGATGGGGGAGCCGAGAGTGGGGTAAAATTATAAGGAGTACTAGTAGGTAGATAGAGAGCGGAGAGGATATTATAATTTCTCTTCATATCAGCGCCCAATCCCATCCCGCATTTCCGTCTAATATCTCCTGCTGAGAGGTAGAGAGATAATGAGAAATAGAAATATGTATAGTTATTACGGGGTTATTGTACAGATAGGGAAACTATTGCTATGCTAAAGTGCAAAGTTTGTTTCGTCATTCAGATAGTTTACTCTCTCAGATCAGTAGTTTTGGAGGTGGGAGGACGTGTGTCTTTCCGGTCCCAAACTCTATCAAAATGATTATTTTACTGGAATTTGATCTGCTTTTATTCACTGTTAGCGATTATCCAGTCCCCACTGTGTTTCCGATTTTATTCCCACGATCTTTTTACTTTTAGAAACATTCTACTATGCAGTACTAAGTACTTTCGTATCTCAAGTGAAAACGATTCTTGTTCTGCACTCGAATAGTCATAAGGCCGTGTTTGTATAAATTGCCGCAATATAATAAAGTGTGTTTTCTAGCTTCACTCTGCTGTTAAAACTCAATATTTGAACAATAAAACTCTATGAATCTTCGTGAGAACAATTGCTAATTTCTGGCTTGTCTTGTAGTACTAGTTCTCCCCCATTGGAAATTTATCTGATGTTGGTTCAATTTCCGTACTGCAACACATTATTTTTAATATCCGGGTAGAGACTGGAGAGTCGACTGGAGAGAGATACTGGTGAATATTATATATCGTGATCAAAGATAGACCCATTAGCCATTTACTAGTATTTTGTTCTTGTTGATTATGCATCTTATGCTGCGTACATTACATCCTAAAAAAGTCTACCCCTGACTTGTAACAGCACAACCCCTGACCCCAACCATTCGCGTTTGACGTTTCGGTAGGGAAGGGTAGTTCCAAGTTGTACCAGCTTGTATCTCGACTGGTCTGCGGTGCAATAAAACTGCTGGGCCAATTAAGTTTAGTACTAGACACGTATTTTTTAATTAACGTCTTAATTAAAACAGTTTTGCGTTTTTATTTCCTAGTTTACTCTCGCCTAGACTGCAACTCCATTTTTCTCAGAGTCAGTCACGTACCTCTATTCTCAGTTTTTATCTATCTCTCTCTGCCTCTATATCTATATCTCTCTCTCTCTCTAGTTCTAGTCTCTCCTTACCTCTCTCTCTCTCCTTCCATCTCTTTCTACCTGCTAGAACTAGTTCTAAACCTTTTGAATTTCAAAGTTCCCGCAACTTGAACCAGGAAACACCCTACAGCTATATAATACCTGAATATATCACAGAATATTTGCATGTCACATATTAGTTGTTAGAGAAGTGTGAGGGGGATGTCCTGTCAGACCACTCTCCTCCTCACTCCTGTCAGGCCAATGCCTCACACATGGTTATTCGAATGAAGTGAGAATAGAGTCAGGACAATGCCCTGACAGCCTCACTCCGCTATCAGGGTGATGTTCAGGGTGATACTTGTTATGTTCTAACCCTCCCGAAACACGTCTAACCTGGTTAGTAACCAGGCAAGGTGATACAGGGTATATCCCTCATGTCTCCTACCAGGAAGTATCGAGATAGATATATAGTGGTCATTATAGATGTGCTCACTGCTCATGTTGTTAGTCAGTGTGTGAGGTGCGGTTTCTCTCAGCTGTCGGAAATTACATAATTTGCAATTGTGAAACTGCTTGTTTCAAAACAAATTTTTCTCTCTCTCCTCAGTTCATGATTTAATGTTCCAGTACTATTTAATGTTTCCTTCTTTTGTATTTTCTATTTCGTAATCGTATCTTAGTTTCGATTAATGATCTCAGGGCGGTGGTAGCCGCCAGCTGTAGAATTAGAACTGATAAACGAAAGAGAGATAGAACTGATAAACGAAAGAGAGATAGAGAGGGGATAGAAAAGGAGAGATAGATAAAGAGAGCATACGACTCTTCTGAAGAGAGACAAATAGAGAGAACGAGAGGTAGAAAAGGAGGATTCAAATAGTAATGTACATACTTATGTTCTTGTTTTAGCTAGTTTTGTCTAAGGAAATTAAACAATGCATCAGTAATAACTCGCTTCATTATCTCGTTAACAATTCACTACACCTTCATCTGCAGCTGCAGTTGTAGTAGAGTTGTGTTGTGGCTGTCTGTAGAGCTACATTGGCCTGCCAGTAAAGCTACATAGTGATAGATAGAGAAGGGGGATTTAATGGTATAGCGTCAGAGAAATTATAGAGAGAGAAAGAGTTCCTGACTGCTGCTATATTAAAGTTAAACCCCTGCATGTCCAAGTTTAGTACCGACTATCATGTACCAGTACACAGCCACTTACAGCCACGTTTTAAACATGGTTTAAGTCTCTATCTGTACAACTGCAAAGTTGGCACGAGCTGCATTGTCCAATCTTCCCACGCGATCAATAGTTTCCCACCCGTATGTGAGATTCCCACATGTCTTGTACAGATATCTGCTCACATATAATGCAATGTCATAATGCTGCATTGTCACTGCACTAATGAAAGTCACACCGGCTCCTGACGTGAGAATGATTGTTCAATAGAACTATGCCACAGCTTCCACGCAAAACCCGTTGCCTACTTTCTAGCTGCAATGGTATCGAAAGTAGGCGTACGTAGTTCATCACTAGGTGTATGTCCAATATCAGTGACTATAAAGACTCAATTTGGACACGTCATGTTCCTTCTTAAACAGTACACAACAATTAAAAACAATCACAGATTATAATTCCCGCCGATAAATTATCTCACTTGATTGTTACCAATTAACGTAGTTGGCAATCTTCCTTTATTTACGGTTTATCCTATTAATGAGTCACTCAATGAGTCATTTAGCGTTATATTGTGTAATTGTTCGGTACTTTTTCTTTCCTCAGAGAAGAGGAATCATCTTATGTTATACGATTGCTTGTTCTCAGGAGGTTTAGAGTTTTACACATGTGCACAATCAGTGCGACTTTAATCTTGATCTTCAGGAGACTGAGAGAGGGAGAATGAGAGAGATACTATATCTCAGATAAAGAAAGAGATGCCAAGATAGGGAGATATGATGGGCTGAGATCATTGGTTGTTTGTGCCCGCCAAGTAATTCTTGTAACTCCAGTTTATCTCTTTATAGTTCCGCCTGGCTTCTAGACAGACTAAAATTTAGGAAGAATTTACCTTTCTTGTGCACTTTATTTGAGAGTTAGTTGGGGAGTTACATGTGTTCATAGGAGCTTACTCAATAAGCTTTTTCAGGGTTGTATGAGACCTTATGATACAAAATTAAGCCATTCTAAACTTATTCCTGTCCAGATATAAGTCAAACAGCAAGTTGTTTAGGATACATCTCAACGCCATAGTACTGGCTCTCTTTTTAGGTAATAGATATAGCAAGCAACACTTCGATATCATTCATATTTCATATCATTCAAGCGTTGGTTCGGCACACGATATTGTTACCCTTCTCTGTCTTCCGATCAGTAACGGGTAGTTTAGCATACAAACAGAACGAGCACGATGAAGGATCTAGCCCAGAAAGTTCAGGTAATAACTATATTTTGTTGGCGACATAGACACCTGGTGCGATCCCCACCATGGGGATCGCACCAGGGTCCAGGTGTCTATGTCGCCAATATACTTTGGGCATACAATCCCCCATGTATGTCTCCGATGGCCTCTAGATTTTCTAGGTTCCTTTGTACCGCCAACTACCTGGACCCGCTTTTCCCCTTCTGAGAGGCGAAGAGAAGTCTCTTAACCGTCTAGTACTGTTTCTATCTCTACCTCATCTTTATCCCCCGCCCCCTACCCACCTTGATGTTCTTATCTCTTACCCCTTTTCACCCTGGTTTAAGTCTCTATCTGTACAACTGCAAAGTTGGCACGAGCTGCATTGTCCAATCTTCCCACGCGATCAATAGTTTCCCACCCGTTTAGTATGTGTGAGATTCCCACATGTCTTGTACAGATATCTGCTCACATATAATGCAATGTCATAATGCTGCATTGTCACTGCACTAATGAAAGTCACACCGGCTCCTGACGTGAGAATGATTGTTCAATAGAACTATGCCACAGCTTCCACGCAAAACCCGTTGCCTACTTTCTAGCTGCAATGGTAGAAAGTAGGCGTACGTAGTTCATCACTAGGTGTATTTCCAATATCAGTGACTATAAAGACTCAATTTGGACACGTCATGTTCCTTCCTAAACAGTACACAACAATTAAAAACAATCACAGATTATAATTCCCGCCGATAAATTATCTCACTTGATTGTTACCAATTAACGTAGTTGGCAATCTTCCTTTATTTACGGTTTATCCTATTAATGAGTCACTCAATGAGTCATTTAGCGTTATATTGTGTAATTGTTCGGTACTTTTTCTTTCCTCAGAGAAGAGGAATCATCTTATGTTATACGATTGCTTGTTCTCAGGAGGTTTAGAGTTTTACACATGTGCACAATCAGTGCGACTTTAATCTTGATCTTCAGGAGACTGAGAGAGGGAGAATGAGAGAGATACTATATCTCAGATAAAGAAAGAGATGCCAAGATAGGGAGATATGATGGGCTGAGATCATTGGTTGTTTGTGCCCGCCAAGTAATTCTTGTAACTCCAGTTTATCTCTTTATAGTTCCGCTTGGCTTCTAGACAAACTAAAATTTAGGAGGAGTTGATCTTTCTTGTGCACTTTATTTGAGAGTTAGTTGGGGAGTTACATGTGTTCATAGGAGCTTACTCAATAAGCTTTTTCAGGGTTGTATGAGACCTTATGATTTAGCCATTCTAAACTTATTCCTGTCCAGATATAAGTCAAACAGCAAGTTGTCACATCATGGCCAGGTTACATCTCAACGCCATAGTACTGGCTCTCTTTTTAGGTAATAAATATAGCAGCAACACTTCGATATCATTCATATTTCATATCATTCAAGCGTTGGTTCGGCACACGATATTGTTACCCTTCTCTGTCTTCCGATCAGTAACGGGTAGTTTAGCATACAAACAGAACGAGCACGATGAAGGATCTAGCCCAGAAAGTTCAGGTAATAACTATATTTTGTTGGCGACATAGACACCTGGTGCGATCCCCACCATGGGGATCGCACCAGGGTCCAGGTGTCTATGTCGCCAATATACTTTGGGCATACAATCCCCCATGTATGTCTCCGATGGCCTCTAGATTTTCTAGGTTCCTTTGTACCGCCAACTACCTGGACCCGCTTTTCCCCTTCTGAGAGGCGAAGAGAAGTCTCTTAACCGTCTAGTACTGTTTCTATCTCTACCTCATCTTTATCCCCCGCCCCCTACCCACCTTGATGTTCTTATCTCTTACCCCCATACAATACCCATTTCCCCTCTCCGTGAGGAGTCCTCACCTCACCCCATGTTCTGCAGGTAAATCTAAATGTTACGCTTGCGAGGGGACAGACGGACAGTGCCGCACGACAGTCTTATGCCTGAGTGGCCAGTGTTATCGCTACACCTCTATACGGAGCAATGTTACCCGGGTCTATGCGGGGTGCGGCAGCTGCTCCCTGGACTACCCTCGAGACTGCACCCGGTGTATGTCTAGTCTGTGTAATGGGG
Organism: Pleurobrachia bachei; assembly: GCA_000695325.1. Lineage (NCBI taxonomy): Eukaryota > Metazoa > Ctenophora > Tentaculata > Cydippida > Pleurobrachiidae > Pleurobrachia > Pleurobrachia bachei. The sequence goes on along the minus strand of AVPN01000126.1, from coordinate 29,610 downwards.
GTGAACGGGCCTCTGATGCTGCCGGACTATACTCTTTTACTTTAGTGCCCTTAGTGGTTACCATGGTTACCATGGTTTTAGTGGTGTGAAAGAGTTGGATCTCAGTGGGCAAGATATTAGTTGTTGCCACACAGGACTTGATATTACAAACTGGTCGGCGTGTGAAGACCAGAATAAAACGAAACAGAGACAGTGAATTATTTTAGCGAGAGAAATAGTGCGTGATGTATGGCGCCGTGGACCCTATCAAATCGGGATCTGGCGCCACCAAACCAGAAATTCAAACAGAGTGTTCGTGTGTGTGAGTCATTATTTGTGAGCATGTCATCAGTGTGTTATTGTACAGTGTTGATTAAATTTTGTTACGAATGACAAAAAACAGAAATTCCGTTAGAAAAAAGATGTAAACCCACTAAAATTACAAAAATAACTTCAAAATCAAAGTTCAAATCTTACGAAACAAGGTCTACAAATACGATTAGAAATCCAAAATACAGTTCAACAATTTTAGTAAACAGTAAAAGTAAACACAGCTAAAACAGAGTCAGAAAATATCAAAACATATCAAAGTACAGTTTGGGTTTACAGCTTACTATCAGTTTCTTCTAACAATTCAACCCTATCATAGTTAAACAACCCTCTGTTTTCCAGTCTTTTGATTATCGAGAGAAATGCATGGGACTACCCTTCAAGTCGAGCCGGAGACGAACCACGACGGGTTTCAATTAATTTCTCCTTATCCTCACTGCCTATGGAGCCAATGGACCTCCGAGCTAGGTGAGTTGGTTTGATTAGTTTGGTTTTGTAATCTTCTTCCTCACACCTATTGCTTTCCTCTCTCCCAGCCCTTGGCCGCGTAACGGAGGGGGTAGCACGCGAATTCCACCCTTTCTTTAACTCCCACCCCATCTCCTACCCCTTCCTTACCTCTCTCCGATTTATCATCAGGTGGTGTCAATCGTTCTCCCTCCGGGTCTGTTACCGTCATTTGGAACTTGAGTGGATTTGTCATCTTGGCCCTGACTGACTTTACAAGATCCTTCATGGGAGACACCGCACTTCTCCTGGGATCCTCTTCCTCACCATCACTGCCACTCTTTTCTGAAACTGTAAGAGGGGATAGGGGAGGTTGGGAAGGGTACTTGGGCATTTTTGGGTTGGGTTGGAAAGGGCTTTAAATATCCCAAAAACACGATGCTGTTGCCAGAATTTCCCTAAGTTGGCTAATTTTTAGTTAAACCCCCATTCCCGATCATTGTGGAACAACCTAATATTTAGATCATTTTGGGTTTGTATCTGTTATCACACACCTACTCACTACCTTAGCTAAGCTTAGTACCCACAACCACTTACTCGGTAGACAGCTAGAGCTAATGATAGAAGACGCAGAGCTCTTCCTTCCTCTGGCCCCATCGGGAATAACCAATAGATCGAGGGATAGGGAGTCCTTACTGCCATAAACAGACTCGATCAGCTTCTTCACACTTCCTGGGGTATCTCGGGTGTTGGATTTAGATTCGCTCGCCTCATCATCATCTTCAGAGGACTCTGAGTCTTCAGAATCACTCTTATTGTTACTCTTGCCCCGGCTCTTGCTCCTTGATTTCTTGCTCTCTATACTGGATAGAGAAGGGGATGGAGATTTGCTGAACGCCTTCCTTATCCTTGATTTATCAGAATCCTTTAGTGACAGATCCTTCAGTTTCCTGAGTAATGTATAGTAATTGGACATTGGAAAATTTAGTCTGGTTGTAACCATGGTAACCATGGTAACCGTGGGAGTTCTGAGTTGTTACCTAATGTTATCTGTTGTATTGTTTCCCATCATTAGCTGACTCAGAGTCTTGTTACGGACTAGAGGGGCTGGCTTCTTCCCCGAACTACTCCAAATAGCCCGTGCGGTCTGAGGCATGTAAGGGTGGTTAAGAAGTGTGGTGCAATAATAAGCTGTCTGGCGGCGAAGACATGATCTGAAACTGAGCGAACTGTTTTGAGAATCGAAACGTGGTCAGGCTCCGCCAGACAGATGGTGAAGGTTATTTTGTCTCCTAGCAAAGGTAATCCATCTCATGTACAATTCAAGAACATCCTACCTTGCTAAGTTCATTTCTGGTGATGGTATCCCATCTTCTTTTGGCGTGGTTGGTATCCCGGGGATCTGTATTGTTCTCAGATTTGATAACGTACACCTGTCCTCCTCCCTCTTCCTTCTCCTTCGCTTTGCTACCCTCACTCTCATTCGACTCGCTAGTCGTCCCTTCTGCATCTAACCTCAGCCGGGATTCTGTAGACCTGGGATTGGGAGTTGTGAAAAGAAGAAGGAATGAGAAACAGAGAAACTGTCATAACAGGGTTGGCGACCTGTCAGACAGCTGGAAAGAGTGCACTAACCATTGTCGTGTTGCTTTGAATATCCGGTAAGCGTTATTTTCTAGTAAGTAGGAAACATCTGTAAACTTGGTCTTCAGATTTTTGATATCTTCCTGTTTCGCATCCCACCTCTTCCTGGTTTTCTAACAGATTTGTGACGAGTTTATTATTTTTGTCGAAATATAGACATTTTGTATGGATTTTGCATACCTCTTGCATGCACTAATATGCTAATAACGGTTATGGTGAGATGTGGTCACAGTACTTGGTATTCTAACTGCACCTACCTGGTACCCGGTTATCTGAGCGATCAGCAGATTTTCAGTTCCAAAGTCAGCTAAATCCCTGCCCTCTTTGTCCTCGTCTCCCGGCCCAACGAGGGGGATAATCACACTAATATTATCATTCCTCAAATGGATCCTTTGTTGTTTTCTAATGCTCCAGGGCTGTCTGTGAACACCATGCCATTTCCAATCTGGATCATCATGGGCTCGGGAGAAGGTGATCATGTTGGTGAAGAAGCAGTCAGTAGTGTTGGACATGTTCACTACCTCGGCAAATAATGGCTCCCTGAGAGAGGGGGAAGGGGGAGTTGTAGGGTAAATCGGGGTGATGACTGGGGATCTTGGTTAGGGAAAGGGGTAGCCATGCTGGTTCTCTATAGGATATGAGTAATCTAGGGAAGGGATAGATGATCGAAAACAAGAAACAAGTAGCCCCTACATATCGGTGTTAAGGTTGATTTTGATGGTTGCATCATGAGAATGGTGATCCTTTATTTCCATCACCAATTCCCCAACTTTAGACTTGGTGTGATCCACCACGGGAGCCCACAGGTACAGAATACACTCTGGCTTATCCAGGTTCTTAGACTCGTGCACCTAGGAAAGGTTGGTGTGTATAGTCGGACCCTGATTTACCGGAAAAACTTTCGTCGGCTAAATCAGGGTCCCACTGTATAATCGAGGTTACATCTCTTTCAAACACCCTAGCAAGCTCTTAGTCTTTGATATAATACTCATGTCCAGTGACTCCAGACCCGGTCTTGGATTCACATCCAGAATGGGAGAGACAGAATCACGTACCTTTTCATCCATGAGCACCTTGACATTAATTGCATCATCCTTCCCATCCCCCAGGTATAGTTGTCCCTTGTCAGCGCCGTGTCCTACCTTCTCCTTCTCAATGGCAGCCTGGATCTTGTCCAGATCACTACTGGCTATAATCATGTTGTTGGCACTCACCACGCTCTGCCTCCAGTTACCTGACGTGCTCCTGATCACCTGAATCAGAGTGGGGGATGGATCATCAAAGTGGAGAGGAGTTGGGGTATGTGTGGTTAAGAAGAGGGTGGAAACTGGAGATAGGGTGGATTGGGTAGGACTGGGGGATAGGTAGAGTTGGTAGGAGATGTTCTAGAAGATGGATGATTTTGAGGTACCTGCAAGACTTTCTGAGTCTGGGTGTTTCTCCTTGACCTGGCTCCCCCTGCATTAAACATCTGGTGGGTGAAGATGGCCCGACCTGGCTTATCATCAACCTGCGATAAAGGAGAGGTGAGTTCATTGTAAGGGGGTTTTTTGAGGTCTGGTTGTGGATGATTGACGGTTGTAAGGAGTGGTTGTGAGCTGTTCAAATTACGGAACTCTATAACAAACGATGACACTTTTACCACACACCCCACCCTACACCCCCATCATCTTACCGCAAAGTATATCCCCTGATCATTCTCCCCATCTTCCTTTATATTAAAATACTTGTTGCTGATCGCATTGTACATCTCAATCGTCATGGCAATGGTTAAATCCAACAGCACCATATTGATCACAAAGTAGTAGATACAAAAGTAGAGATACGCCCAGTATCCACTGGCCTTTTCGACTGAGTTCATTACATCGTGCCAGTTGGAGGAGGTGATCAGTTGGAATAGGGTGAATAAACCACAGCCTGCATTTTTGAATCCCTGTGTAGGGGGTTAGGATAGTTGTTGTTAGTTCATTGTACCTGGATTATAGAGTGCCTGACACACTCTATGGGAATCAAAAGATCCGGCATGTCAAAATAACATGTACTACTCTAATTCTCACTATATTCTATATTACTCACCGCTCCACACTGGAAAACCTCGAAGTAGTCATCTTCCCCGTCAGACATGATAGAGAAGAGCTCTAGACCGATACCCAGAAATACGTAGACAATGATGATAATAAACAGAAACAGCTCCGCTATGACATAGGTAACCTGGGATAAGGATGAGGGTTGGTGAATCACTCCTTTCTATCTAGGATTGGTAGATGGTAATATTGACTCAGATAACGAATCACAGTTTGTCTACAGCAGTGTGATTTTATACGTGGTGTGAGTTTTGTGAGTGGCTGATCAGATGCAGTGGTGACAGTCTCCAGTGGTGTGAGTGGTGTGATATACCTGGTAGAAGAAGACCAGTATGTTTCCCAGGATACTGGGTCGGAGGATTAGTCCTAGTACCCAGCTCACATGAAACACCTCCACCACCTTGTGTTCACTAGCTATAACTATCTTTGCTAGGTCGGAGGATCAGCCCTAGTACCCAACTCACATGAAACACCTCCACCACCTTGTGTTCACTAGCTATAACTATCTTCCTGTGGGGGGGGGTATGAAGAGAACATTTCATATTGGGGATCAAATATTACTATTCTTCACGTCTGTAAAAGTTAATGTCAAACGCGAAAATGGAAAGAGGTAATGATAAAACACAAAATATATAATATCTTACAGTATCCAGTATGTTAGCATTGAGAGGAATGCTATTGTAACAGTAACAACCTCCCATCTGTTATTCAGCACGGATAGGTAGCCCCGTCCTGATACCAGGACCCTTGTTAGCTGTTCCAGTACGATCAGTGACATTAGGACACTGTTACACAACCATAGTATCGTCTGAAGAGGTAGGGTGAGGTCTTCCAAAGTCAGCTAAATCCCTGCCCTCTTTTTCCTCATCGCCCGGCCCAACTAGGGGGATAATCACACTAATATTGTCATTCCTCAAATGAATTCTCTGTTGTTTCCTGATACTCCAGGGTTGTCTGTGAACACCGTGCCATTTCCAGTCAGGGTCATCATGGGCCCGGGAGAAGGTGATCATGTTGGTGAAGAAGCAGTCTGTAGTGTTGGACATGTTCACTACCTCGGCAAATAGTGGCTCCCTGAGGAAGGAGAAGGGGAGTTGTATCATGGTCACTCGGTGTGGTGACTTGGGATCTCGGTCAGGGAAAAGGGAAAAGGCTGGCCCTCTATGAGATGTATATTATCTAGAGGGAAGGGATGAATGATAGATATCAAGATATAAATAGCCCCTACATATCGGTGTTAAGGTTGATTTTGATGGTCGCGTCATGAGAATGGTGGTCCTTGATCTCCATCACCAGTTCCCCAACTTTAGATTTCGTGTGGTCCACTACCGGAGCCCACAGGTAGAGGATGCACTCCGGCTTATCCAGATTCTTAGACTCGTGAACCTAGGAAAGGAAGCAGTGTATAACTCAGGTTTGAAATATATCTTTCAAACACCATGTAGGGCACCGGTCTTGGGTTGACGTTCAGAATGGGGAGACGGACAGAATCGCGTACCTTTTCATCCATCAGCACCTTGACATTTATTGCATCATCCTTCCCGTCCCCCAGGTAGAGTTGTCCCTTGTCAGTGCCGTGTCCTACCTTCTCCTTCTCAATGGCAGCCTGGATCTTGTCCAGATCACTACTGGCTATAATCATGTTGTTGGCACTCACCACGCTCTGCCTCCAGTTACCTGACGTGCTCCTGATCACCTGAATTTTAATTATGGGCGGGGGCTCAGAATGGGAGGGGGTATGGATCACCTGAATTATGGGTGGGGCGGAGTTTGGGTATGTGTGGTTCATAATGGAGTGGAGACTGGAGATAGGGTGGGTTTGCAGAGATGGGATGGAGATGGGTTGGAGGGGCAAGGGTTGTATATTAAGATTAGGAGGTCTAGAAATTTAAGACTAGTTAAGGATTAGTTTAGCTTCTCCGTACCTGCAAGACCTTCTGAGTCTGGGTGTTTCTCCTTGACCTAGCTCCCCCTGCATTGAACATCTGGTGGGTAAAGATGGCACGACCTGGCTTATCATCCACCTGGTATAGAGGAGAGGCGAGGTCATTGTGAGCTGTGGTTATGATTGCAATTGAGAGCTGTACAGATCATGGAACTCTGCTTCAAATCATACCACTTCTTTTACCACACCACCCCCACCACCACACACCATCTTACCGCAAAGTATATCCCCTGATCATTCTCTCCATCTTCCTTGATATTAAAGTACTTGTTACTGATCGCATTGTACATCTCAATTGTCATTGCAATTGTTAAATCCAACAGCACCATGTTGATCACAAAGTAGTAGATACAGAAGTAGAGATATGCCCAGTATCCACTGGCCTTTTCAACTGAGTTCATTACATCGTGCCAGTTGGAGGAGGTGATCAGTTGGAATAGGGTAAACAAACCACAGCCTGCATTCTTAAATCCCTGTTTGGGGGTAGGAGAGTTGTTAGTTCGTTGTATCTGGATTTAGAGGTGTCTGCAGCGGCGCCAGTTCCCGATTTGATTCTCAGATGCGGTCTGTGGCACCAGAAAGATTTAGATTGGCAGCTCTAGGGAATCAAAAGATCCGGCATGTAAAGATAACTCAAGATACTGCTCTAATTCTCACTATATTCTATATTACTCACCGCGCCACACTGGAAAACCTCGAAGTAGTCATCTTCCCCGTCAGACATGATAGAGAAGAGCTCTAGACCGATACCCAGAAATACGTAGACAATGATGATAATAAACAGAAACAGCTCCGCTATGACATAGGTAACCTGGGATAAGGATGAGGGTTGGTGAATCACTCCTTTCTATCTAGGATTGGTAGATGGTAATATTGACTCAGATAACGAATCACAGTTTGTCTACAGCAGTGTGATTTTATACGTGGTGTGAGTTTTGTGAGTGGCTGATCAGATGCAGTGGTGACAGTCTCCAGTGGTGTGAGTGGTGTGATATACCTGGTAGAAGAAGACCAGTATGTTTCCCAGGATGCTAGGTCGGAGGATCAGCCCTAGTACCCAACTCACATGAAACACCTCCACCACCTTGTGTTCACTAGCTATAACTATCTTCCTGTGGGGGGGGGTATGAAGAGAACATTTCATATTGGGGATCAAATATTACTATTCTTCACGTCTGTAAAAGTTAATGTCAAACGCGAAAATGGAAAGAGGTAATGATAAAACACAAAATATAAAATATCTTACAGTATCCAGTATGTTAGCATTGAGAGGAATGCTATTGTAACAGTAACAACCTCCCATCTGTTATTCAGCACGGATAGGTAGCCCCGTCCTGATACCAGGACCCTTGTTAGCTGTTCCAGTACGATCAGTGACATTAGGACACTGTTACACAACCATAGTATCGTCTGAAGAGGTAGGGTGAGGTCAGTGGTAGTACTGTTTGGCGGCACCAACAGTACAAAATGGGGTCTGGTGCCGCCAGACAGTACCCTAGAAATCTTGACATGCTCTTTTTGTCTCCACTTTGGTTAAACACATGGAACAGTTCAACATATCAGTCTACCTTGATGTACTCTGAAATACCGAGAGTACACACTACTGCCAAGAGAGTGTGTAGCATAACAACATAGAATGCCAGAACTGACAGGCTCAGGGTCCGCTCCTTGATTCGACCTCGACAGGAGAACTTATACCGGAAATTGGTCACCTTCCTGCGAGAGTCATAAAGCTTTATTATAAAAGCTATTATATTAGTACTGACTCAGGAAGTGGAAGTGTAACGGGGCTGAGACAGCCTTAATAAAGTGGAAGTGTTAGAGAATGAGAAGAGAGTAGAGACACACAGTATAACAAGCTTAGATTTATACCTAGCAAATTTGATCCAGCTGCTCTGGTGGAAATCCAGGTTTTGTCCCCGTAGCTTGAGATCCAGCTTGAGTAGCTCAGTGATGTGAAGGAAGTCCAGGACATCAAGATATTTTTTATCCTCCCAATCTAGCAGCTGGAACATGAACCTGCTTTGTACACGGGTAAAGTCCTTCTTTAGGAGGAGTATCAACTTGTTCCAACTGTCCTCCTTAATCTGGTAGTCACCTAGGTCAATTAGGAGGTGTGAGCTAGTCACCTGTCAATTAGTTGATAATTAACAAACCAAATAGCTCGCCTTACTCGACCTTCTCTCACCGCACCTGTTAGAACATAACAAACCTCACCATTCACTACAGTCGGACCCCGATTTACCGGGCAAAACCCTTCCCCTCGAGTATCCCTGTAAATAGGGGTCTGACTATTATACTATTATACTAACGTTGATCGTCGATCCAGGTGAATGCTTTGGTGATTCCTAACCGTTCCTTTCCCTTCTCCATGTCATTAGTCTTCCTGAGGTATCGCAGCCAGAACTCAACAATAACAGCCAGGAGAACAGAGGTGAGGAGGAATAATCCAATGAAGATGTAGGCAACGAAGTAGACCAAGTTGAATACACTCTCCCTGTATGCCGGTACTGGGGAGGGGGGTTTAGATGTTGGGGTTTGATATTCAGCGATACCTTGAAATCGGGGGATAGATCATCGATATCAATAGTCAATACTTATAATAACTGTTGATAGATCCGGTCCCCGATACCCCAAACTACTTCCATACTAATATATTGAAATTAGTGTGTATAGAGTATAGACTCACATAGTACATCTGGGTAGTTCTCTGTCGAGATGAGGACAATTAACCTCACAGTCCCATAGAATATATTGGTAAAGGTACCATTGAGAACCATATAGTCGTCAGGCAGGTGGTACTTCTGGGAGACATTCTTCTCTACATTGTCACACTCAGACGAACCGTTACAAACACAAAACCTGGAGAGATACTATTAGTAGGTGATGTTCAGACTCTCGTGTGACAGCTCCAAATAGTGTTCCCCACCAGGCCCCCAATCGGTATCTCTTCATCCCCCTAATACCCCCTCATCTCCCTAATTATACTCCGCCCCTCCTTTTAATAATACCTAGTTTGAGTTGTGTCCCAGCAGGGGTGAGAGAGACAATATTCAGGGTTATCTGCCAGGTGATCTGATACATTACCATACCCCTCATCAACACACACACCTCCAGTGAATAGATAGGTCTTGCTGTACAGCATCTGAGGGGATGGAGCTTGTGAGGAAAGGGAGACAATGCAATGGTGATGTACCTGTTTTTAGACATTCCCGATTTTTACCACTTGGTCTTTCCAGTACCGTGTTGCTCGCACGGGCCCTTTCCAGCACATAAGAGGGGTACCCCAGGCCAGCACACAATCGTCTGTCGCCGTGGACTCTATCTGAGAATCTTAGCGATTTGAGAACCAAATCGAAGTCTGGCGCCGCCACACAGGCGCACAAGAGGTGCTACCCGGGCCCTTGTCAGCATACAAGAAGTTAGAGGGGTACCCCGGGCCCTTGCCACCCCGCATGTATAATAGTGAAGTTGTGTGGCTTCCTTGTTTATATGTGCTGTAACCAGAGAGCAGGGAGTAGTGAGGTAGTTGTAAATTATGCCATATATGGAATAATCTGGAGTGAGAGAGAACAGTTTAAAAGACTCTCAATTCCTCTTCTCTCGCCGGGCTCAGTGGCGTGAGTCTGTAATCCAGCTACTTGGAGGCGCTAACAGCGGGATGTCTTGAGGTGGGGAGTTCTGGGCTGCGCTGTGCTATGTTGAACTGGTGTCCACGCTAAGGCTGGTGCCGATATGGGCTGCTAAGCGTAGGCTAAGCGGTCCAGGTTGATAATGAGAAGCGTACAGGTCCAGGGGCGAAAGCCAGCAGGCAAAAGCTTCCGTACTGGTCAGTAGCGGGATAGCACCGGTGAATAGGCACGTAGTCCAGCCCTACCGAAACAGGCAAACCGTTGTTTTTTTGCATTTTTTTCTTTGTTTTTTCGTTTTAAATCCTTATTCAACTTCATGTTTTTTTAGTGCTCTGGATTGTACAGAGCACTAAAAGACCGTAAAATTACAGCTAAGTGTACGTACCACGCCTATCCAAGCGAATATGATGATGTAGACAATGATGACTCCAATTTGTCTAATTAGATCGTTCATCATAGAGAGAAGTGTCTCCAGAATCCTTCTCAGGGATCTGTAACGGGTGAGTAGAAGAAGTGGCCGGAATGGTCGACTGAACCGTATCTGTAAATAGTGGGGAACATGCTAGTTGTAATAACAGTAGGAAATACAGACATTGAGTCTCTCTCCCTGACTCTCTAAGTCTATCTTTCTCTCTCTCTTTTCTATCCCTCTCTCTCTCTCTCTCTTACCCCGCTTCCTGTGATGGAATATGTGAAGAAGAATATGACCAGATCAAACGTGAACAGGATGATAAAAAATCCCGAAATTCTGAAATGTTAAAGCAGTTGAAAACTCTAGATATTTTGTTGACATAACTATTTTTTATAGATATGTGCAGTAGTCGATGAAGACGGAACAAATTATGACTCACTTGTGCCACTTTTTTGTCCAGTACACCTGTGTTTTCATGTACGTCGATTTCATTGCCACATCGGACACGAACACCTACAGAAAAGAGTTTGTCACAACAATACAAAGAAGGTTTAGGGTGAGTGAGTTGTTTAGAAGATCAATTTGGGCCACCATATTATACAACCTGGCCACTAAAAACTATCCCACATACCACGATCATCAGTAACTCGACGGCGAGAGTCCATGGTTGCCAGGGTTCGTTATGGAACTGACAGATATTCCAACCAGTAGCATTGCCAGGGAAATAAAACCACCCCTCGTTGCACACCGTTATAGCAGCAGAGGAAGATGGTTCCAGGAATATCAGAAATGACATGAGCACCACACTACCGTATACTAGATTGTTCCACCACGTGTGGGTCTGGATAAAGAAACTCCTGGGGAGAAGAGAGATAGGGGTTTGAGGGTGGGAGGGAGGGAAGGAAAGCGTTGAGGAGGGAGAGGGGAGAAGAGATGGAGGACGAAGGTAGAGAAGGAGGGGGAGAGGAAGAGAGGCCGCCAGACAGTTCAACAGCTTACAGTTGTATTGTTTTGGACATGTCAGACATTTTCCCTTTTCCATTAGCTAGCCTCCCATCAATGGCGTCCTCCACATAGCAGGCAGCCTTACTAACGTGGAAGGGTATAACCACCTCGTCCCCACCCTCATCCTCACATAGGTCAGCATAACCTGGACATGGTGAACGAATGGTGGTGCCAGTCAGATGGGACACATATACAATCTTCAATACAAGGTACAATTACATACTAGAAGAGGTACATACGTCAGCATTACGTCACTGTCAGCAGTGACATCACCGTCAGTCGTCACGTTGTACCATCGTCCCCGTACCACTGCAGCAGTTCTAATTCTATACATAAAACACACACAGACAACATTGTTACTCATGAAATACCATGGTGACACGACATGGTGACACGACATGGTTACCATGGTGACACGACATGGTTACTATGGTCACACACCATGGTTACTATGGTGACACAGCATGGTTACTATGGTGACACGACATGATTACTATGGTGACACGACATGGTTACTATGGCGACACAATATGGTTACTATGGTTACACAACATGGTTGCTAAAGTGACACGACAATGTTACTATTATGGTGACACGACATGGTTACTATGGTGACACGGTTACTATGGTTACAGTTACACACGATACCATGGGCTACCTTTGGTGGGCTTCCTATTGAAAAAATGTTCCATGCTAATTGATCACGTCATGCTACACAATGGTTGCAATTTGTTAGGGAAAACTGCAGAGAGCCATGACAACTGGGAGACATGACAACTGAGAGACATAACAACTGGGAGACATGGCAACTTGGAGACATGACAACTGGGAGTGATTTTTGGTCTAGTATGGATAACACCTATTTTGATGTGAGGATTTTTAATCCTAGGGTGGCGTCTAACTCTAACCAATCAATCTCTAAAGTGTACGAAAAACACGAAAGGGAGAAAAAGACTGGCTACCTTCATCGGGTCATTGAAGTGGAAAAATCGTCATTTACACCTTTGGTGATGTCCACAACGGGTGGTCTCGGTCGAGAATTTAAGAAGACACTGAAACAACTCGCCGATAAGAAAGCTAAGAAAACGGGTTACTCCTACGAACAATGTATCCGCTATCTTAGACTCAGACTTTCATTCGCCATGGTGCGATCTATAACCATCTCCATCAGGGGGCATCGGGGGAGATTGAGGGGCGAGGGCAGCAGGGATGAGCAGATTTACCAAGTTCGGTAACTGACTGTCTATTTTTAATTTATTACAGATTTGATTATTATAAGTGTATACACGTATTTATATTCAGGCCGATGTTGGCCGCCACCCCCATTTTTTCTCATATTTTCCTTTTTAAATCCCAATTTAATTTTACAGCATTTTCACAGCTCTGTACGTACCACGCCTATCCACGCGAAGATAATGATGTAGACAATGATGACACCAATCTGTCTAATTAGATCGTTCATCATTGAGAGAAGTGTTTCCAGAATTCTCCGCAGGGATCTATAACGGGTCAGTAGAAGAAGCGGCCGGAATGGTCGACTGAACCGTATCTGTAAATAATGGGGAAATGCTAGTTGCAGTACAAGTAGGAAATACAAACATATCGATTTTCTCTCCCTGGCGCTCTATCTCCTTTTTTCTCTCTCATGCTCTTTCCGAGAAACTATCTCTATCTTATTCTTACCCCGCTTCCTGTGATGGAATATGTGAAGAAGAATATGACCAAATCAAACGTGAACAGGATGATGAAAAATCCAGAAATTCTGAAAAATAAGAGCAGTTAATAAAACTTTAGATGTGTGGTAGTTGATGAAGAACTGTCTGAGAATCAAATGGGGTATGGCGCCGCCATAAAGATGATGAAAGAACAAATGATGACTCACTTGTGCCACTTCTTTGTCCAGTACACCTGTGTTTTCATGTACGTCGATTTCATTGCCACATCTGACACGAACACCTAAATTAAAAGACTTAGAGTTTACCACTACCAAACCACTTCATTCATTTACAATCAAAGAAGCTGGTTTGATCTGTTTTCGATCATATTACCTACATCCTACAACCTGGTCACCAAAAACTATCCCACATACCACGATCATCAGTAACTCGACGGCGAGAGTCCTGGGAGACATGACAACTGGGAGACATGGTAACTGGGGGACATGACAACTGGGAGACATGGCAACTGGGAGACATGACAACTGGGAGACATGGTAACTGGGGGACATGACAACTGGGAGACATGGCAACTGGGAGACATGACAACTGGGAGACATGGTAACTGGGGGACATGACAACTGGGAGACATGGCAACTGGGAGACATGACAACTGGGAGACATGGTAACTGGGGGACATGACAACTGGGAGACATGGCAACTGGGAGACATGACAACTGGGAGACATGGTAACTGGGGGACATGACAACTGGGAGACATGGCAACTGGGAGACATGACAACTGGGAGACATGGTAACTGGGGGACATGACAACTGGGAGACATGGCAACTGGGAGACATGACAACTGGGAGACATGGTAACTGGGGGACATGACAACTGGGAGACATGGCAACTGGGAGACATGACAACTGGGAGACATGGTAACTGGGGGACATGACAACTGGGAGACATGGCAACTGGGAGACATGACAACTGGGAGACATGGTAACTGGGGGACATGACAACTGGGAGACATGGCAACTGGGAGACATGACAACTGGGAGACATGGTAACTGGGGGACATGACAACTGGGAGACATGGCAACTGGGAGACATGACAACTGGGAGACATGGTAACTGGGGGACATGACAACTGGGAGACATGGCAACTGGGAGACATGACAACTGGGAGACATGGTAACTGGGGGACATGACAACTGGGAGACATGGCAACTGGGAGACATGACAACTGGGAGACATGGTAACTGGGGGACATGACAACTGGGAGACATGGCAACTGGGAGACATGACAACTGGGAGACATGGTAACTGGGGGACATGACAACTGGGAGACATGGCAACTGGGAGACATGACAACTGGGAGACATGGCAACTGGGAGACATGACAACTGGGAGACATGGCAACTGGGAGACATGACAACTGGGAGACATGGCAACTGGGAGACAAGACAACTGGGAGACAGATCACCTGACCTCTCTCAAATCCGTGTGTTTTGTGTTCATGATTTCTTGCTTTCGTGTCGTCACTCAGTATCACTTCTTATCTTTCGTATCCCCCCCCTGTCTGGCGCCGCCGACCCGATTTGAGTCGCGAGAATCAAATGGGGTATGGCGCCGCCATACAGCCCCCCCCCACTGTCGAGCTACATTTTGTTCTAATGACAACTGGGAGACATGGCAACTGGGAGACATGGCAACTGGGAGACATGGCAACTGGGAAACATGGCAACTGGGAGACATGGCAACTGGGAGACATGACAACTGCGAGACATGGTAACTAGGAGACATGGCAACTGGGAGACATGGCAACAAGGAGACATGGTAACTAGGAGACATGACAACTGGGAGACATGGCAACTGGGAGACATGGCAACTGGGAGACATGGTAACTGGGAGACATGGCAACTGGGAAACATAGCAACTGGGAGACATGGCAACTGGGAGACATGGTAACTGGGAGACAAGACAACTGGGAGACATGGCAACTGGGAGACATGACAACTAAGAGACATGGTAACTAGGAGACATGACAACTGGGAGACATGACAACTGGGAGACATGGCAACTGGGAGACATAGCAACTGGGAGACATGGCAACTGGGAGACATGGTAACTAGGAGACATGGTAACTGGGAGACATGAAAACTGAGCTGGGAGACATCACACTTTTATCGATTAACGTTTTTCTATTTTATCCGTTTCACTTTTCACAAAGTAATAAACGTTGTTTTTTAAAGAGGGATTTAAAATCTCAACTACTTATTATATGAAAGTTCTAAAAGTAAAACTGTCTTAAATTATGATATAGATCTCCTACTTTCATTTTCAATCCCGCTACTTCTCTCTCCCTTTCTCTCCCTCTCTCTTGTAGCAGCTCGAATTCAATTTTAAGATTTTAACAGATCAACATCATTTCATAACGGCTTCATATAATGCTTCAACCTTTCTCTTAATATTATAATGCAGCCGGGAATAAAAAAAAATAAAAGTGAACATAATGAAATGAGCCTGTAGGTGTGTGAAGATACCAACAAATACATGACGATGATAATCAGCAGTCTCTCTCTCACTCTCTCTCTATCTCTTTCTCTCTCTCTCACTCATTAACAGTAGAGCAGCTTGCTGAAACGAATTATTAACAAGATAATCACCTGTCATTATTTGCATATTACATTCAGAGCAAAAAACACGAACAAAATATACGAGACAGTAGTAGTAGCACCACCCTCTAACTCTCGCTCAAGTCCAGTTCAAATTTAAATATCTATACCCACAGTAAATTATCAATTGTTTTTCTTGCATTTCATCCAAAACACTTCGCGGCCTGGCACGATAAAATCAAGTTACAAAAAACATAAAACTCGCAAACACACACACAAGAAAGACACCTGTCTCTCTCTACCACCCTATATCTTCTTTCTCTCTCTCTCTAACGATTCTCTCCCTAGTGTACAGTTACACGTGCATTTGATCATTTACAATAGTATGCGTGCTTTAGTTTTAGATGAATCTTCTCTAACTCTAATCTTATTTACAAGGGGACTGTGTCAAGAATTGTCTTTGAATCCTATATCTTCTGTCACACCAGTGTCATCGGATCAGCGTCATGATTATTGCTCCTTCCTTCCTCCTCCTCCTCCTCCTCCTCCCCTCGCTCCTCTATCACACTCCCTGACACAGAGGTACTGAGCCTACTTTCCGAGGGACATGGCGAGGCTGGAGCTGATGAACTCGAAGTGAGAGGTACCTTTAAACCATCTGGGAGAGGGGGGACGGTGTTTATTGATATGTTATAGGTTGTGTTGTGTCCACTGTCCAGTTGTATCTTGCTGTTTTGTTTGTGTTTCGTTGTTGATTGAGTCTCGTTGCAGTTTGTATAGCGTTGTTTTTGTGTTTCGTTGTAGTTGATTGTCGGGGTTGTCACCAAGTTGTCCGTTGTTACGATGCTGTACATCAAAGTCAACAATTTCTTCAGTTTCCGAGTTTTTCACGATTCACGGTGTGTATTTCCTGTGTAATATTTATAAAGGAGCAGGGGGATGATGCTAAGATTCCTAACGATTATAGGATTTTAAAATGGGCTCAGAACGATTGCACAAGATAGAGACACAAACGTCACGCTACCTATAAAGCTAAGAGAGAAGCGTCTCAAATTCTTGCTAGATTTCTACTCGTGGGCTCTGAGGCCTCGCTGCAAAATAAAATGGGGGGATGGAGAGATATGATTCAAATTGGTTTACACAGTAAAAACTTGAGGAGGAGCATTGTTGCTTCAAACTGTCTCATCAGAATGTCTGTCTGTCTGTCGTTTAAAACGGCCCAATATGTTTAGTCTGTCAAGAGCACGTCTTCTCTTCACGCGAAGGTCATCAAAACCTGAATGTCAATATTATAACGGTATGTAATGTGACACATATTCATAATATAATAAGACCATGGTTACCATGGTTACACACCATGGTTACCATGGTTACACAACATGGTTACCATGGTTACACAACATGGTTAC